>JAVJHY011485304.1:0-13361 GCA_035593235.1 Phascolosoma agassizii | reverse complement strand
GCGGGCGTTTTCCGCATAGGTGCCGGCGACCTTGGTCAGATCGCGACGCCCCTCCTCGTTCAAATCAGGAATCGGCAACAGGATGATCGTGCCGTTGAGCTGCGGGTTGATGCCAAGGCCACTTTCGCGGATGGCCTTCTCGACCTTCCCCACAAGACCTTTGTCCCAGACATTGACTGTGACCATCCGCGGCTCTGGCACGTTGACCGTGCCGACCTGGCTAAGGGGCGTGGAGTTGCCGTAGGCCACCACCATGATTGGATCGAGCAGGCTCGCGCTGGGAGGGTCCAGCCACTGCACGTGATCCACCGTGACGATGAGCGGCGCAATCTGCGTGACGACGCGCAGCAGCGACAGAAACGCGTCGCCGATGCGATCACGCAAGAGCCGCGGGTCACGCCGGGCGGCGACCACGTCGGGAGCTTGCTCGTCGGGAGTCCACTCGCCGAGCAGGCTTCGCAACAGATCGAGGTCATCTCCCGAGACGTGCTGCTGCAGCCATGTCGCGGCGTCCGCAGTTGCGCTGCGCAGGAGCTGGGAGATGGTGTGGTAGGGCGAGCGTTGGAGATGCGTGTGCGCGCGTGCCTCCCACACCTGCGGCCCTTCCGGCTGTGCGTGTGCGACCAGCGCCGCGACCAGTCTCGATTTGCCGATGCCGGGCGGACCGACCAGCAGGGCGGCGTGCGGCGTTTCCTCTTCACGACATCCTGCCCACAACGCGGACAGAGAGGCCATCTCGGCTGCGCGTCCGGCCAATGGAACGACGTTCGCAGACGTGCGGAGCAAGGCCGCGGTCGGCCCATCGATCACCAGTGCGAGCCCGGGTGTCCGCGCCAGGTGCGCGAGCCCCTGCGCCACCAACTCTCCAAAGAGCAACTGCCCGCCGGGTGCGGCTCGGCCCGTCACCAACGCGAGCCGCGTCGTATCGGAGAGCTGCTCTCGAAGGGATCCCGCCAACTGTCGCGCGCTGGCAGCGGTGTCTGCTGCGTACCCCAGGTTCGGTGGCAGTAGCACGGCGCCGTGCTCTCCCAAGGGGTAGGCGGTCGCGCCATGGCGCGCGGCAATCTCGTGACAGACGGGCAGCCATGCAGACGCGCCTGCGCCCGGCGTGCCAGCCAACGCCGTCTCCGCCGCTGCTGCCGAGGCGGGAAGTGTTCCATCCATGGATCCGTCCATCCCGCCCGGTTGAAGCAGGATGATGGTCGTCGTTCGCTGCTCGCGCTCGGTGACGACGACCGAGCGGGAGTGAGACTGGCGAAGTGCCGGGGTCTCGAGTGCCTCGAGCACGGAAGATCCGTTGGAAGGCCGACGGGCCGGATCTTTCGCGAGCATCGACCCGATCAGGTCGACGAGCCCAGGCGGGACGTCGTCACGGAGCGTTTCCAACGGAGCCGGAGTCTCGAGCACGACGCGTGCAAGCGTGGCCAAGGCGTGCTCGGCCGCGAAGGGTCCAACGCCTGCGAGCGTCTCGTAGAGCAACACGCCGAGTGCGAACACGTCCATGCGCGGATCGATGTTGGCCGCATCGCTGATTTGCTCGGGTGCCATGTATCCCGGGGTGCCGAGCATCATTCCGAACGCCGTGGCCTGACGAACGGTGGCGGCTCGGCGCGCGACTCCGAAATCGAGCAGCTTCGCCTGTGCCGCAACGCCATGCACGAGCCACACGTTTGCAGGCTTCACATCCCGGTGCACGATGCCCCGCGCGTGAATGTCGGCGAGTGCACGGCAGACTCGACGTCCGATATCGAGCGTATCCGCAACGCTCAACCTGCCGCGCTGCAGTCGCGCCGCCACGTCTTCGCCCTCGAGCCACTCGAGCACCAGCCAGCCATCGACGTTGGTCGACGTAGCGAACCACTTCATCGAGCTCGATCGTGGCCAGGGCCTCAGCCTCGCGTGAGAACCGAATGGCGGCGGCACGGGTTGGCAGTACGACGTGCTTGAGTGCGACCTTGCACTCGGCATCGTGGTCCCATGCACGGTAGACCGTTCCCATGCCACCCCGCCCGACCACAGCCGATAACTCGTAGCGGTTCGCGACGCGAGAGCCGACCTGCACGGGCGCAGTCTGCCTCATGCGGCACACGAGGCAAACTCGTCTGTGGCAGTGACGTCGAAAAGCGATCAAGCCGGCTTGGGAGCAGCTTTGGTGGGCTTCATCAACGTGCCGACCATGAACGCGGCCAAACAGAAGGCCTCGAGCGCGACAGAGGGCAACACGATGATCATCGCCGCGTTCATCGTTTCGGAGATGCCTCGCGCCAACATTTCGGCTTTCACTTCAACATCGACGAAGGCAACGGCGTCGAAGACGCGCACGAGCTGCCACACCGAGTAGGCGGCGCCCAGTGCGGCGAGCGTGAACGCCAAGACCGGCAGCCACTGTGCGCCGGTCCAGAACCCCGACTCGTGTCGGCGCGCCACCCAGCGTCCCCACCAATAGAGCGAGAACGTGAACGCTCCCTTGAAGAGGAGGAAACACATCAGCGGTAGAACGATGGTGGATTCGCCGAACTCGCTGCTCACGGCGGGAGTGTAGATCAACGAGCGACGACGTGTGCATGTAGACTCTTCCGATGGAAGAGTTCTGGGCCGTGATCGAAGCTTGGGTGAAGGAGCATCTGCCCCAGGACATGAAGCTGAAGTCTCCCGCGTCACCAGCGGCCATCGCGGCGGCCGAGAAGACGCTCGGCATGAACTTTCCTGCGGACTTTCGCGCGTCGCTCGCAGTGCACGATGGTCAAGACGACGACACCGAAGTGGAGTGGCTGCCGGCCGCGCATCGTCTCGGCTCTCTGGAGTCGGTCGTGGCGTGTTTCGTGGACGACCGCGAATCCGCCGACGAGGAGTGGTCCGACGGGTACGACGTTTTCGACAGATCGCAGACGACGCGACAGCCTTACTGGGACGAGAAACGCATCCCGATCGCAGGCAGCGCCTACTGGGACTACGACCGATTGAACTTGGACTTCTGCCCTGGCCCGAAGGGAACGAATGGGCAAGTGATCGTTCGCTGGTCGGCCGAATCGGTGTTCTTGTGTTCGAGTTTCGGCGAACTGATGCAGCGAACCGCCGAAGGCATGACATCGGGGCGGATTGTCATCGCGAAGGGTCGCACCCAGTGGCTCTCGCCGCGTTCACGCAAGCCGATCCACTACACCAAGTTTTACAACTAGCGCTCAACCGGGCGGGTCGGCGATGCCGAGTACTTCGTGAAGCGATGTCTTCATGTCGCCAGCGATCCAGTGGCGCGCTTCGGGGAAACGCAGCAGCTCCACCTCTGCGCCTCGACTCCGCAACATGGGCAGGTTCTCGGTGCCACCTGAGAACGAGATCACCGGATCGGCTTCCCCGTGCAGCACCACGAGCGGCGTGGCACCGGCGGCATCGTTGGGGATGAACGATTCGAAAAGCACTCCGCTGACCGGAACCGCGACGCGGAACGTGCCGGGATGCTCCAACGCGAGGATGTACACGAGCATCGCACCCTGCGAGAAGCCGGTCACGATCGGTCGCCCGCGTGTGGGATGGTTTCGGATCGCATCGCGGGTCGACTGCAGCACGCGCTGCGCCAATCCGCGCATCTCGGTCGCTAGCTCGGCGCGCCCTTTTCCGCGAAAGCTGAACCAAGCGCGCCCGTTGCCCTCATCGATCGGTGCCTCGACCAGCAAGAGCCGAGCTTGTTCCGTGGCGCCCTCGAAGAAGCGCGCGAATCGATCTGGGTCACTGCCGCGGCCATGCAGCGCCACGACCAGAGGCAGCTCGGCGTCGACGTTGGCACCACCGAGCAGTCGCACCACCGCCGGAAGTGGCGCCGGCCTTTGGACGTTCTCGCCGGCGGTGTTCGAGGTTCCTTGTGTGGCGACCGTTTCCCCACATCCGATCGAGAGCACCAGCAGCAGCAAGATCCGCATTTCGGTTTCCTAGAGCCATCGGGCTCGGCGTCTACTGCGATTCGAGCGGCGAGTGCGATTCGGGAGCCCGCTGCGGTTCCGGCAAGTGCCGTGCTATGCAGCGCCCGTGAGTCGCATTTACCGAAAGCTCCCTCCCCAGGGTACCCGAATCGGCCTCGCTTTCTCGGGCGGTCTGGACACCCGCGCGGCGGTTGCGTGGATGAGCCGAAAAGGGCTCGAGGTGTACAGCTACACCGGCGACCTCGCCCAGCCGGATGAGGAGGATGTGGCCAACGTCCCCCCGCTGGCCACTCAGCACGGCGCCGTCGAAGCCCGGCTGCTCGATTGCCGGGAGGCGATGGTTCGCGAAGGCATCGTGGCGATCCAATGTGGTGCGTTTCACCTCAGCGTCGGCGGCCGCAAGTACTACAACACCACGCCACTGGGCCGCGCGGTGACCACCACGGCGATCGTGAGTGCAATGCGCGACGACGACGTGCACGTCTTTGGCGATGGATCGACGCACAAAGGAAACGACATTCAGCGTTTCTATCGCTACGGGATCCTCGTCGATCCAACCCTGCGCATCTACAAGCCCTGGCTCGACCCGCAGTTCGTGTCCGAGCTCGGGGGTCGCAAAGAGATGAGCGCGTTTCTCCAGTCGCTCGACCTGCCGTACACGATGAGCACCGACAAGGCGTACTCGACCGACTCCAATGTGCTGGGCGCCACGCACGAAGCCAAGGACCTCGAGTTTCTCAGCAAGGGCATGACCATCGTCGAGCCGATCATGGGCGTGGCGTTCTGGAAATCCGAAGTGGAGATCGCGCAAGAGGATCTCGCCATCACCTTCGAACAAGGTGTGCCGGTCGCCATCAACGACAAGCGTTTCGACTCGCTCTTCGATCTCTTCGTGGAGTGCAACCGCATCGGCGGTCGGCACGGGCTCGGCATGAGCGACCAGATCGAAAACCGCGTCATCGAGGCGAAGAGCCGCGGCATCTACGAGGCGCCAGGGATGGCGCTACTGCACATCGTGTACGAACGCTTGCTCAGCGCGATTCACAACGAATCGACGACCGATCTCTATTGCACGCTGGGCCGTCGACTCGGTCGACTGCTCTACGAAGGCAAGTGGTTCGACCCAGAAGGACTCATGCTCAAAGACGGGCTGACCCGTTGGGTGGCGCCGAGTGTCAGCGGCACCGTCATGCTTCGACTTCGTCGCGGTGATGACTACACGATCCTCGATACGCAACCCGAGCACTCGACCTACGCACCCGAGAAACTCTCGATGGAGCGGGTCGAGGATCCCCCCTTCTCGCCCGAGGACCGCATCGGTGCGCTCGAAATGCTCAACCTGGCCGTGACCGACAACCGCGATCTGCTGGTGCATCACCTCAGTGCGATTCGGAAGCTCGCGGCGAAGCGCCACACCGCGTTGGGCGTCGGCATCGGCGGAGTGCTCGGCAGCGGCGAAGAAGAGTAATCAGTCAGGGCACGCCGATGCAGTACACGTCGATCTCTCCGTTGGTGTCGCCGGGGGCCAGGTTCGTCGCCGCGGTTTCGTAGCAAACGAGCCGACCGTCGCCACTGATCGTCGGGTAGCTGGAGCTGGAGTCGCTCTCGACCATCGCAGCGCCTTGCGAGACCCGAATCGTCGTGCCGGCCGTTCGATCCCGTAGGAAGATATCCAAGCTCACGTTGGTGTCGTCAGGGACGAGATTCGCCGCGGTCGAGATGAACACGCAGCGCGAAGCGTTCGCCGAGCAGCGGACGAGATCACTGAACCCGTCTCCGGCATCTCCCGCGTCGGTGACCGAAAGGCGCTCGACGTCACCGCTCATTCGATCGAGCAGGTACACCTGCGACTGCATCAAGCTTCCTGGCAGAATATTGGTCGCCGGCGAAGTGAAGCCGACGAAGCGGCCGTCGCGTGTGGCCCAGCCTGCGACGGCGGGGCGATCGAGCGGCTCGCCGGCGGGTGTCTCGGTCAGGACGGTGCCGGTCATCGACGTTCGATCATACGCATAGAGGTATGCACCGTTCGACATGTCCGGCATCACGACCCGAGACTCGAAATACACTTCGTTGCCGTCTTCAGAGACGAAGAAGGGCTCACCACCATCGGCGCGCTCGAGTCCGCCGGTGTCGAGGGTCATACGTTCGGTCGTCCCCATCATGCGGTCGTACACGAATCCGTCGAATGTCGTGTTGGTGTCACCCATGACAAACTCGTTGGTCGACGCGCAAAAGAGAATGAAGCGCGCGTCGGAACTCATGTCTTCGACCGTGGACGACAGGAACGGCTCGGCGCCCATGAACGTTCGACTGATGCGCTCGGTGGTGCCCAACATGCGATCGCGCAGGTAGACCTTGTTGCGCGTGTTCATGTCGCCGGCGACCAGCGTCGTTGCCGGCGAGTTGAACGCGACAAAGCGTCCATCCGCCGAGATAATCGGCTCGCTCGAGAAGTCGTTTCCTTCGGTTCCGTCCGTCGCGACGCTGATCCGCTCGAGCGCCCTGGTACCGAAGTCGTACACGAAGACGTCGCTGGTTGCGTTGCCGTCGCCCGGCACCAGGTTGGTCGCCAACGAATCGAACGTCACGGCGCTGCCGTCGTCGCTCAGCAGCGGGAACCGGTTCCAACCGTCGCCTTCACCCAACATTCCCACAATTCGCGTTGGCCCCGGCGACGTGCATACGCCGGTGGCATCGCACGCCAGGATGCCTCCGCACGCTTCGCCGTCGTAGCAAGTCACCGCCGGTTCGCAGGGCGTTCCCTCGGCCACGGATATCGCGCTCAACATGCAGCTGCGCACGTCGCCGACGCATTCGACGGTGCCTCGCAGGCACTCCGTCCAACACCGTCCGCCCGGGACGCAGCCCGTAGGCACGCACGCGCCCAACGCGTCGCATTGCATGCCCGCGCCGCAGCTCGAGCCCTCCGCGATCTGCACCAAGTCGTTGCAGATCGGAACCCCGGTGGTGCATTCATAGTAGCCGGCGAAACACGGGCGGCCCGGGGGAAAACAAATCGTCCCACAGACAACAGGGCCCGCGTCCGGAAGGGTCGCGTCCATCGGGATCGGGATCGGGAGACACCCCAGCTCGGGGCTGCAGTACTCGCCCGGTGCGCAGATGCCACCTCCTGCGCCAAGCAAACAGATGCCCTCTTCGCTGCACCGTGCGGGTGCACAGCTGCTGCCGCCCGAACAGTCTGCGTCCGATGCACACTCGGGCGGAGGACAAAACTCGGGAGCGTCGGGATGACATCGCGCATCGACGCAGTCGCCCGCCAAACAAGCGAGTAGGCTGGCGCCGCCTCCGGGCGCGGGGCAGGAGATGCCTCGACAGTCGCGGGTCAACAGAACCACCAGGCCGAAGGTCGTCTTTGGCACCTGAACGATGGTGGGGCGCTCCACGACGACCCGGCCCATGTCGTCGACGAGTCGGGTCAGAACCCAATAGCTTCCCGGCTTCACGTCCGTGAACCGACCCACTGTCGTGCCCTGTGCGAACGCCTCGCCTCCGGTTTCGTCCACCTGCCTGCGCAAGCGGGTGAGGATCTCGAGCGGTGCCGTGCCGCTGACGCTCGTGCCCTGTGCCTTGGCCAGACGGAGCTCAACGTGTGAAAATTCGATACCTGGCACCAGATCGGTTTTGACCTGCACGATGACTTCCGTGCCGTCCCCGCCATCGCATGCCGTGACCAAGAACGAAGCGAGGGTTAGAGCAAACGCGAAGCGACGAGGGAACATCGGGCGAGCATACCCGAAGCCCGATTGTGCTTGTTCACCGTCAGTCTTCGCGCGACCGTGGCAGGGATGAACAAGCTCCCGTTCTTCGTCGCCCCACGGTTGTTCTCTTTGGGATTGTCTCTGGGACTGTGCGTGGGCTGCTCCAGCAGCGGCCACGAGCTTCGTGTCGACCTCAAGTCCGATCTCGCGCCGCAGCTGGAGTTCACCACGGTACGCACGGAGCTCGGCCGTGTGGGAGACGACCCCGACACCTTTGAAGCCGAACGAGTCGTCGAGCGTCGCGTGGGCAACGATCTCGCCATGGAGCAGGAGTTGCGTGATGGGGCGCGAGTCGCTGATGTCGGCGACGTGCCTTCGGGGAGCTGGGTGGTGCGTGTGACCTTGCTCGACGAGGCCGGGCGCGTCGTCGTCACGCGCACGACGATCGTGGAGGTCGAAGGCGACTTTGGAATGACCGCTGTGCTGACCCGCGACTGCCGTGGGGTGGAATGCCCGGCACCGGGCGGAAACCCGGAGCTCTCGGCCTGCCTCGCAGGATCGTGCGTCGATCCGCGTTGCCGCCCGCAGGCGCCAGAGTTCTGCCCAGCCGCGGAATGCACCACTGACGATGAGTGTGAGTCGGGCAGCATGTGCGCCTCGGCACGTTGTGGCGCCGAAGGCGTTTGTTTTCTATCGCCGATGTCGGAGAGCTGTGGCGAGGGCGAGCAGTGTCATCCCGCGCTGGGTTGTCTGCCGGTTGTGATACTCGACGCTGCCGTCATGGACGCGGGCACGGTGTGCGGTACGATTTGTTTCGCGGACGCGCGTCCCTGCTTCGCGGGATACACTGCGTGTGAAGCCGACGGTGGAGTCTCGTGTGTCGAGCTGATTCAGGTTGCCGAGGGGACGAGCTGCGGAGGCGGAATGACGTGCGACGCAGCGGGCGAGTGCTTGTGAGTCAACCTCGTGGGTAGGCCGCGTTCTCGCTTGGCAAGCGCGAGCTGCGCCGTAGGGGAGTGTTCCTTGTCCTTCTTCCGTCGCGGCTTGCGCGGCTTCTTCGCGGGCGTGGGCTGCAGCGCGATCGCCTCGACTCGCTCGCGCAGCTCGACGTCATCAGAGGCGTACACGAGCGCGTATTGCTGAGCGCGGGTTGCGCACTTCAGCAACTCAGCACGCTCCCCTTCGAGGGTGAGCCTCGCTTGTTCGAGCTCGACCTGTCGTTGCGCGACCAACGCAAACGCTTGCTCGACGCTTTGTAGCCGCGCGGAGAGCACCTCACGGTCCACGTCGGGGAAACGAACCTCAAGCAACGAGTCGTCGAAGAGAGCCAGAAGATCCCTAATTGCGCTGGGGATCGGAGTATCACTATTCATTCGTTCAGTATACCAACACACGACCGAATTTCCACCAAATCCGTAGGCGGGATCCCATTTTCGACCGACCGTTTCGCAGCGAAGCGACAAAGAAAGTTCAGTGCGCCAGCGGCCCCGATCATTGAAATGACGACGCTCGCTTAACTTGACACATCCGATCAAAATGCGACGTTCGCTTAACTTGACACCCAGGCTGGCGCGGCAACATGTCTAAAGACCGACGGTCGCCTAATTCGACAAGTGGATCTTCACCTGGGAGGGTGGAACTCGCTGCAGGTGCTATTGGTGGCGAACGACGCCCTCCGATGTTGCACAAAAGAGGGCGATTCGGTTGTGTGTTCAGAGTGACTTCGCGTAGAAGATCGGCGGCAGTGTGCCGGCGAAGAGCACGATCATCGAAACGACCACGCCGGTCGGGCCGGGGATGAGAGCGCCGGTCAATATGACGGCGAGTCCGGAGATCACCATCGTGATGGCGGCGAACTTGTGGGTCTTCCGCCAAATCTCTGGGTCGTTCATGGTGCAGCGCAAGCGGTAGCCCATCACTCTATTGGGTTCGGTCAAGGGCATGAGCCCGCCGAGCACTACGAAGAGTAGACCTATCAACCCGAACATGGCGCCCATCGACAGTGCGTGGCCCGCGGTGAGCGACGCACGAACCACGAGGCCGTGTACGAGAAGCAAAAACCCACCGATCGCGGCGAGCGTCCAGCCGAAGAGCGCCTTGGTTCGATCCGACTCCTTGCGTGCCATGAGACGAAGCAAGATTGGAAAGACCATCGCCATCGCGGGCAGGAGCATCAAGCCGATACCCTTGGGCGCGAAGCCGTTGGCCAAGCCGTTGGCGCCCCAGTGAATGGGCATCGGATCTGGCATCGCCGGCCACACCATCCAGGACACCGCAAACGCAGCCAACCCGCAGCCAATCGTGACTACCAAGGACCAACTACGATTCCACATTCTCAAACCTCCTAGCCCTAGATAGAGCAAGAGGGGGACCAGCCGGAGTCCATGAAAAACCGAGTGATTCCAAAAGGCTGAGTGCCTCGATCGTGCAAAACGAACCAGATCTGCGTTCAAATTCCCGCAGCTCCAGCAGAGGGTCAGCGCGTGCAGGTGATGTCGTCTGAAGGCACGGCTGGATAGCGATAGAGCACCGCGTAACACATCTCCGAGAGTGTGCTGTCGCCGTACGGCACATCGGTGTCGCTCGGGTTGTCGTAACGGCAGTTCACGTCGATCTGGTCGCCGGCCGAGAGACTGAGCGTGTCGAACGTCGTGTAGCGCTGGTCGTCAAAGCTGTAGAAAGCTTCGTGCAGAACCACAGGGTCGCCACCGCTTGGCGTTCCCGTCACGCGCATGAAGCGCCCGAACGTATGCATGTGCGGCATCACGGCGAAGACGTTGGTGTCGCCGCTCATGGTGCACCGACCGTCGACGTCGTAGTCCATCGCACGAGCCGGAATCGAAAACGACTCCTCGCCGGCCAACACGACCTGCGCCTCGTGTTCCACGTCGGCCTCGTCCATCAATACCGCTTCGATCGCGGAGTATCCCTCGAGTGCTTCGCCGCCCGTGTTGAAAAGGTGGAGATTCAACAGAACTTGTTGGCCCGCCTCGACGCGGATCGCGACGCCATCGGGCAGCGTGAAGTTGTCGGTGCCGACACCGGACCCGTAGATCATCTGCGCAGCGTTTGTGAATGCGTCGCATGGAAAGACTCCGTCAGCGTCTCCGCCGGGGCGCACGGTCACCACGGTGTGGTGCGTGCCCTGCGGTGCGACGGGACGGAACTCGCGAATGAACACCGTCTCTTCCATGGTCTTCAGCGCGCACACATAGCCCTCGCTCGCCGCGTTGATTCTCCAATCGCCACCGGCGAGCTCGATCACTCGCTCGGTTGGAGCATCGGAAATCGTGTCGGCGGTTGGCGCGTCCGTGACGGGAGCGTCTATCGTCGGTGCGTCGGTGCCTGCGTCCGAGCTTCCGTCGTCGTCACCGCAACCAAGCGCCAGCGCGACCAAAACCAATCCAAGCGTTTTCATCGATCCTCCAGATTCACTGTGTGTGTGGCGCCGCTCATCGTGACAATTAGATCGATGCACTCAGTTCGTGCAGCGGATGCTGCCCGAATCGCTTGCTGGATAGCGGTAGAGCGCCGCGTAACACATCTCGGAGAGTGTGCTGTCCCCGAAACCAACATCCGAATCAGAAGGGTTGTCGTATCGGCAGACCACGTCGACGGTGTGGCCGGTGTCGAGGTTCAGCGGTTCGAAGGTGGTGTAGCGCTGATCGTCGAAGCTGTAGAACGCCTCGTGCAGCACGCTGCCGGCGGGGTTGGCTGTCACGCGCATGAACGTGCCGAGCGTATGCATGTGCGGCATCACCGCGAACACGCTCGTTGGCCCGCGCATCGTGCAGCGGCCTTCAAGTTCGAAGTCGGAAGCACGGGCCGGGATCGAGAAAAACTCCGTTCCAGCCAACACCACTTCGGCTTCATGCACCACATCGGCTTCGTCGAGCAGCACTGCCTCGATAGCTGAGTAACCTTCGAGTCGCCGGCGATCACCGTTGAAGAGATGAAGGTTGAGCAGTACCTGCTGCCCGGTTTCGACTCGTACGGCCACACCCTCCGGCATCGTGAGGTTTTCGGTTCCAACACCCGAGCCAAAAATCATGTCCGCGCCGTTGGTCAACGCCGAGCAAGGAGTCACACCATCTGGCTGGCTCGAGGCGGTCGTGAGGGTCACAACGGTGTGGTGGGTGCCGAGCGGTGCGATGGGGCGAAACTCACGAATGAAGACCGTCTCGTCCATCGTCCGGCGCACGCAGATGTAGCCTTCGTCTCCTCCGGACATGCTCCAATCAGCGCCGACGAGCTCGATGACCCGTTCTGTTCGCGCGTCGGTTTCTGTTGCGTCTCGAGCTGGTACGTCCCCACGCACGGCGGTGTCTCCCGCGCCGCCATCTTCTCTTGCGCCGTCCGAGAGCTCGTGCGCCTCGCCGCACGCGACGCCTGTAGCGACACCCGTGAGGGCCAACATCGACGCCAGAATCAGTCTCATCGTCAGCCTCCCAATCGCGGTGGTGTGCAGCATGTCATGCGTCCCATGACACGTCAGGGGAGCGACCTCAGAAACGCGGTTTTAAGGCTGGTATTTACCCATTGATATCAGGTGGTTACATAGCCTCGGACAGGTTGCCCGAAAGGGGTGCAGAGGCTATGCTCCGCAGGCCTTTTGGGGAGGCATTTTCGCATGCTCTCCGCGGCCTTCCAAGCGAGCTCCGAATGGAGCCCAAACACCCTCTTCTTCCCAGGCCGACTCTTTTTCCCAGGCCGACGACGGGCGACATGACGGACCAAACCACCACCACGAGCACGTACGACGAGGCCAGCATCAAGGTCCTCGAAGGGCTCGAAGCCGTTCGAAAACGACCGGGCATGTACATCGGCGATCCACATGATGGATCGGGCCTGCACCACCTGGTTTGGGAGGTTGTCGACAACGCGGTGGACGAACACCTCGCCGGCCACACCGATTCTCTCGAAGTCGAGATCCACGCCGATGGGTCCTGCACCGTGGTCGACCACGGTCGTGGAATCCCGGTTGGCATGAACGAGCAGTACGGGATCAGCGTCGCCGAGCTGGTGATGACGAAGCTGCACGCGGGCGGCAAGTTCGACAACGACAGCTACAAAGTCTCGGCTGGTCTGCACGGGGTTGGTGTCAGCGCGGTCAACGCCGTGTCCGAGTGGCTCAAGATGGAGATCCGCCGAGACGGCAAGCTCTACTATCAGGAGTACGCCAAGGGAGAACCGCAAGGGTCGATCGAGCAGATCGGATCCAGTGAGACCAGCGGGACGAAGATCTCGTTCAAGCCCGACCCCGAAGTCTTCACCATGACGGACTTCAGCTTCGACATCTTGAACAGCCGGTTGCGCGAGATCTCGTTTTTGAACGCCGGGTTCAATGTTTCGCTGCGTGACGAGCGCGAAGACGACCGCGAAGTCACCCATTGTTTCAACGGTGGGATTCGCGAGTTCGTGCAGATGCTGAACAAGACGAAGCAGTCGTTGCACGAAGACGTGATCGTTATCAACGAGATGAAAGATGGTGTCGCCATCGAGATCTCGATGCAATGGTCGAACTCGTACAGCCAGCTCATCTCGTGCTTCACGAACAATGTGCACAACAAGGACGGCGGCACGCATCTGACCGGCTTGCGTACGGCCCTGACCCGAACGATCAACGGGTTCGGCCAACAGAGCAAACTGCTCAAGGATCTCAAGTCCCCGTTGAGCGGCGACGATGTGCGCGAAGGGCTCACGGCGATCATCAGCGTGAAGCATC
>JAVJHY011485303.1:0-59372 GCA_035593235.1 Phascolosoma agassizii | reverse complement strand
GAGAGTTTATGATCTACCCGCTGGAATGTCTGGGTATCGGTGAAATCTACGAGACCCTGATGGATTTTGTAAAACTAAATACCCGACCATTGACAAATCGGGAAATTGAATTGGCAAAAACCATCTACGGGAACAACATCCGGTACAAAAGAGTACGGGTGGATAAATATGCTTTGATTGGCCCTCGCCAGGCTCGTATTTGTTACGTCAGTTTTTACATCATCAATAGTTGGAAAGGAATGGCTGATTCCACTTTAATCCACGAGTTGATGCATGTATGGCAATACCAACAAGTAGGAGCGGTCTATATGCCTCGCGCCCTAAGAGCGCAGTTTGCTAAAATGGCTTATAATTATGGTGGCGTGGATAGCCTCAAAGCATGTTTGTTGAAAGGTCAAGATTTTGAGGCTTTCAACTTTGAACAACAGGCTGATATTGTCGAAGATTATTTTCGAATACGGAATGGACAGTCTCCATGTTGGGGAAATGGCGAAAAGAAAGATTTGTGGGTGTATGAAAAGGTCTTACATAAAGTGCTTTTTTAATTTCAAATTCATCCTGAATCATTCTGAATGAATTTGAAATTCAATCGCTTTTTATCGTAAGTTTGCATTTCATAAGAACAATCCTTATCCTTTAAAAATTAACTTTCGCTAAAATGATCCGGTATTACGCAAAAGAAAATGGGAAGTTGATGGAATTAGAAGCACCCAGACCTTCTTGCTGGATCAATATTTCTCCGCCATTCAATCACGCTGAAATAGAGAAGCTGGCTGTAAAATTTGAGATTCCAATGGATTTCTTAACGGATTCACTGGATATTGACGAACGGTCGAGGTATGAACGAGAAGAGGAGGTCAGATTGATCGTGGTGAATACTCCAATTTTAAATGAAAGGGAAGGAGGAAATGAAGGTCTTTATGTCACGGTACCAATTGGTATTATTTTGACCCTCGATCAAATCATCACGATTACTTCGCATGCCAATCCGGTTTTAGAGCTTTTTCTGGCCGGAAAGGTAAAGAATTTCAACCCTTCGGATGATGCTCACTTTGTTTTACAGATTTTTGAACAAAACGTTTATCGCTTTTTGACTTGTCTGAAAAAACTAAACCTCAAGCGGAATCTGGTAGAGAAAGAATTATACGACTCTAGTAGGAATTCCGATTTGCGACAGTTGCTACAGATTGAAAAAAGTTTGGTTTACTTCGTAAACTCTTTGAGTAGCAATGAATTGCTAAAGATGAAGATGAAACGTTCCGATTTTCTGAAAATCAGAGTTAATGAAGATCAAACAGATCTGTTTGAAGATATCATTATCGACAATAGTCAGGCACTGGAGATGGCCAACGTCTACACCAATATCCTCAATGGAACAATGGAAGCCTATGCTTCTATAATTTCAAACAATTTGAATATTGTAATGCAGCGATTGACCCTCATTACCATCATTTTGATGGTTCCCACACTCGTGGCCAGTTTCTATGGAATGAACGTTCCAGTGCCTTTTAAGGGGGAAAGTACTGCCTCCTTTTATTACATTCTAATTTTCTCTTTGGTGGTCAGTTTACTGCTCGCCTTGTGGTTTCGGCGGAAGCGGTTGTTTTAGTTGAATCCAAGAGAGCAAACTGGTTGATTATCACTATTTTGCGTTTAGAAACCTGCCTGTTCGTGTCAAAAGTTATCCACAAGACCTGAAATATTCCTAACATTTAAGAATCCTTATTTTACAAGGGTTTTTAGTGGTTTTCCACAGGGTGTTGGTAATTAAGGAATCAAGATTTTGACACATTTCATATCTTAGTAGTCTCAAAAAGAAAACTAGTTGATGAAACACTATGTCACCTCTTTTTGCATCCACCGCAAAGCTTAAGTAAGAAGGGAAATCAATCTTACCATAGCTGAAATTTATGAAAGGAATGGTTTGAATCCGGTATGCTGATTCAGTATACGGGTGCCTTATTCCGAGAACTACACCCCTTGGAATGTTATGCTCTTTTTGGAGTATTAACTTTTGTAAAACAAATTATTTCAGTTTTTTCAAAACAAATGAATTTATGAGCGTAGTTGAACCTATCCTAGAGGAAAATCCTAACCGATTTGTCCTCTTTCCAATCCAGCACGATGATATCTGGGCATGGTATAAAAAATCAGAAGCTAGTTTTTGGACAGCCGAAGAGATTGACCTGTCTGCAGATTTGACTGATTGGGAAAAATTGAATGATGATGAACGTCATTTTGTAAAGCACGTACTAGCCTTTTTCGCCGCCAGTGATGGTATCGTCAATGAAAACCTGGCCGAAAATTTTGTTAGCGAAGTACAATATACCGAAGCAAAATTTTTCTATGGTTTCCAGATCATGATGGAAAATATCCATTCTGAAACCTATTCTCTGCTAATCGATACCTATATAAAAGATAATAAAGAGAAAGATTATCTCTTCAACGCTTTGGATAATATGGATTGCGTGAAGAAAAAAGCAGATTGGGCCTTGCGTTGGATCGACAATGGTTCCTTTCAGGAGCGTTTGATCGCTTTTGCTGCGGTGGAAGGTATCTTCTTTTCTGGCTCTTTCTGTTCTATTTTTTGGTTGAAAAAACGTGGTCTGATGCCGGGGTTGACTTTCTCCAATGAATTGATCTCCCGAGATGAAGGCATGCACTGTGATTTCGCCTGTTTGTTGTACAATGACCATGTGGTCAACAAATTGCCTGTTGAAACAGTGAGAGGTATCCTACTTGATGCCGTCAAAATTGAAAAAGAATTCGTTTCTGATTCTCTTCCGGTAAAGCTGATCGGAATGAATGCAGATATGATGTGTACTTATATAGAGTTTGTTGCAGACCGTCTTTTAGTCGCTTTGGGCTGTGGCAAAACCTTTAATGTAGAAAATCCTTTCCCCTGGATGGATATGATTTCATTACAGGGAAAAACCAATTTCTTCGAAAAGAGAGTAGGAGACTACCAAAAAGCCGGGGTAATGACTTCCAGAGATGAGCAGGTTTTTAGCCTGGATGAAGACTTTTAGAAATTCAAATTTATCTCGAAGCTTCGGGATGAATTTGAGTTTGCATTTGATTTTAAAATAGAGAAAACCACACGAAGCAAATAAATTATTAAATCCAAGGGTATGATTAAAAGTCGCTTTTTAAACATAGTCTAAATCCCTCAAATTTTATCCGATTATGCAAGTAGTAAAAAGAAGTGGAAAACGGGAAGAAGTTAGTTTTGACAAAATCACCGCCAGAGTTAAAAAACTATGTTACGGTCTTGATCCAAATTATATTGAAGCCATTGAAATTGGTAAGAAAGTAATTCAAGGGCTTTATGATGGCGTGACCACTACCGAATTAGACAACCTGGCTGCAGAAACCGCCGCTACCATGGCTCCCAAGCATCCGGAGTACGCTATTTTGGCAGCTCGTATCGCCGTTTCCAACCTCCATAAAAATACAGATAAGTCTTTCTCTCGCACGATGAAGGCTTTGTATAATTATATTGATCCTAAAACAGGAGAATCTGCTGGTTTGATCAGCGAAGATACTTTTAAGAGAATCCAAAAAAATGCAGATCGCATTGATTCTGCCATTATCTATGATCGCGATTACAGCTTCGATTATTTTGGTTTTAAAACCTTGGAACGTTCTTACCTCCTTCGGATGGACGGAGAAGTGGTAGAACGACCACAGCATATGTTGATGAGAGCCGCTTTGGGTATTCATGGAGAAAATATCGAAGATGCTTTTGAGACTTATAATCTGATGTCTGAAAAGTGGTTTATCCACGCTACGCCTACTTTATTTAATGCGGGAACTCCCAAACCGCAATTGTCTTCTTGCTTCTTATTGTCAGTGACAGACGATAGTATTTCCGGGATTTTTGAGACACTGACCCGATGCGCTAAGATTTCACAATCTGCAGGTGGCATTGGTTTGAGCATCCACAATATCCGTGCAAAAGGTTCTTATATCAAAGGCACAGGAGGGACTTCCAATGGAATCATCCCAATGTTGAAAGTGTTTAATGACACTGCTCGTTATGTAGATCAGGGTGGTGGAAAACGGAAAGGTGCTTTTGCGATTTACCTCGAACCTTGGCATGCTGATATCCACGAGTTTTTGGATTTGAAAAAGAATCATGGTAAAGAGGAAATGCGTGCAAGAGACTTATTTTACGCCATGTGGATTTCTGATTTGTTTATGCAGCGCGTAAAAGATGGCGCAGATTGGTCTTTATTCTGTCCAAATGAAGCTCCTGGATTACACGATTGCTACGGTGGTGAATTCGAAGCTTTGTATCACAAATACGAGCAGGAAGGTCGCGCCAGAAAAACGGTAAAAGCACAAGACCTTTGGTTTGCTATTCTGGAATCTCAAATTGAAACGGGTACACCTTATATCTTGTACAAAGACGCCGCGAATAAAAAATCCAACCAAAAGAATCTGGGAACCATCAAGTCTTCCAATCTCTGTACAGAGATCATGGAATACACTTCTCCGGATGAAGTGGCGGTTTGTAATCTTGCTTCCATCTCTTTGGGTAAGTTTGTAAAAAATGGAGCTTTTGACCATGAGAAATTATATGACATCACGCGTGTAGTAACCCGCAACCTCAATAAGGTGATTGACATCAATTACTATCCGGTGCCAGAAGCTAAAAATTCTAATATGCGCCATCGTCCAATTGGAATTGGAGTACAAGGATTAGCAGATGCTTTTATCATGATGCGTTTTCCATTTGATAGCCCGGAAGCACGCAAGTTGAATAAAGAGATTTTTGAAACGATCTATTTTGCTGCTATGACAGAATCTTCTGCATTGGCTGCCAAAGAAGGTCATTATCAAACTTACGCAGGTTCTCCGGTGAGCAAAGGCGAATTCCAATTTGACATGTGGGGCGTTACGCCAACTGAACGCTGGGATTGGGAAACACTCCGTGGCGAAGTGAAAAAGCATGGGGTACGCAATAGTTTATTGCTTGCTCCGATGCCAACAGCTTCTACTTCTCAAATTCTAGGTAACAACGAATGTTTCGAACCTTATACTTCTAATATTTACACCCGACGTACCCTCTCCGGAGAATACATCGTAGTAAACAAACACCTGCTCAAAGACCTAATCAACCTCGGACTTTGGAACGAAACCACCAAACAGCAATTGATGGCCGCCAATGGTTCTGTACAGAACATCCCAAGTATTCCAGACGAACTCAAAGCTTTGTACAAGACTTCCTACGAGTTGAGTCAAAAAGTGATCATTGATATGTCTGCTGATCGAGGTGCTTATATTTGCCAGAGCCAGAGTCTCAATCTTTTTGTAGAGAATCCAAACTTTGGTAAACTATCTTCTATGCATTTTTATGCTTGGCAGAAAGGTTTGAAAACTGGCATGTATTACCTGCGTTCGAAAGCAGCCGTAGATCCGATCAAATTTACTTTGGATGAAGAGCACCAAAGAATTAACAATAAAGTAGTTGTCACAGAACAAGGAGAAATGATTGACACACAACAACCTAAAGCGGCCCCTAAGGCCCAACTCCCTGATTTTGACGACGTTACTCCGAAGGCCTGTAGCCTCGACGATCCTGATTGCCTCATGTGTGGCAGCTAAGGAAAGTAGTTGGACAGGTTCTTGTCCCAAACTGATTTTGAAGGAAGGGCGAGTCGCGAGACTTGCCCTTCGTCGTTTTTACAGAGTTTATTTTATCAACCTCGGAGTCCTCTTCATGAGCATTCGCAATTCTTTTTTAACAAATTCACTATTACTTGTTTCGTCCTTGACTTTTCCATCTTCCCTTGACTTCATAAGGATCGTCAATTCCTTTGCTAATTCTGGAGAGAGCGTATTTTTATTTTCCAAATTGTTGTTAGAGTCGGTATTCACTGTTCCTCGATTGCTTTTACAGGAAATGGTTCCAACTAATAAGAGCAACAGCATGAAATTCAACATTTTATTTTTATACATGATTGGATTAATTTAATGGTGTAAAAATAGTTACTTGATTATTGGGAGTATTGGGATCATTGTTCTCCGATTGTAAGGAAGCCGTATTGACCAACTGAATAGCTTGACCCTGTGCCATTTGATAAGCGGAGATGGCCCAAAAGAGAATCCTTGCAGTTCCTCCTTCGGGAATTTCCAAAATTCGAAACTCTATTTCCGAATTGGTGCCTGTCTGATTGATAATTTCAAAACTACCCTCCGGAGTCATTTCTACTGGATCATCAAGTACGAATACCAATAGAGTACCTGCATCTCCAATGATGGATAGTTCATCAGAAACCAAAATGTTTTGTGCATCGTTATCAGAATAATTGGTGACCACAATCTCAAAGAGGGTAGCACAGATAGCATTATTGTCTCCCGCGTTTTCACAAAAACTAATTGCTGCCTTTTCAATACCTAAATCTATCCGTCGCGACCGCTCTCGAATTTGTTCTACATCAATACTGCTATGCCCGGCTACTTGCCCTTGTGCATCCAAAGCAGCCGAGGTATACACTCCTGTGACATCGAGGCTTTGCTCGCTTTGGATCACCACATAGCCCTCGATATAAGGCGCTGGCATACCATCCGGGAAAAGTCTTTGGCGAAGGTCATTGCAATCTACTGCCAGTGCTTCGTCGTACAAAAGGTAGTCTTGCGCAATGGGTAGAATATCGCCTGGGAGTTGATCGCCGGGAGGGAAAGTGAGTGCTAGTTTTTTAAAGAATCGGGCTTCGCTGTTATTGGGGTTGTGGACATTGATGGTGGTACCGTATAATCCCGGAACCAGCCGCCAGTCGTCGGGATCGCTTTGTCTGCCGCAGATGAGCTTGGCGGCGTATTCGTAATTGACTTCTAGTACATCTGGGATCAATTTTGCGAAGAAACCATCGAAATCGCCTCCACCATATTCGGACTGTAAGACAGACGCTGGATCAGGTGCAATAGGGAAATCAAGTGCTTGTGTCCAACCTGCAAAATAAATAGCTCGAGTATGATCGAGTTCCAGATCGAGAGCTATTTCATCTTCCTGAGCACCTCCCCAAAAAGTACTAAAAGTCAATTGTCTTCCATTGGGAGATAAGACTGCCAGGATTGCCTCATCGTGAATATTTGCACTGTGTGGGAATAGAGGAGGAGGAAATGAAAATAAATCTTCCGACCTGGAATGCCCTGCAACGTAAACATTACCACTTGAGTCTACTGCAATTGCATTCAGTCTGTCTGATGAGGCTCCTCCGAGATAAGTACTAAAATCGATATTATAATTATTGTTGTTGAGCTCATCGGTCAATTTTACAATAAACCCATCTCGGCTGACTCCACCAAAAATCTCTTGATAGGCATCAGGTGTAACAGGAAAATCATCAGAATTAGTACTTCCGCAAATATATACTGCATTTTCCTGATCGAGTGCAATGCCACTACCTGAATCAAAGCTAGAACCTCCTAAAAAAGTGCTGTATAATAAGTTTGTTCCTGTTGCATCAATTTTTAAGAAGAAAGCCTCTCTTTCTCCGGAAATATTTGGTTGAATGGCATTTGCGGTTGTAGGGAAATCATCAGAATTGGTTGTTCCGGCAAAATAAACATTGCTATTCAAGTCTACGGCCAGATCGTTTGGGAAAGCGGTAATGCTTTGTGCTCCACTTTCAAAACCTTCTCCACCAATGTAAGTGCTGAAGACAAGGTCAGAGCCAGTCGCATCTAATTTACTAATAAAGAAATCGGCACTATTTAAGGTAGCATCTAAAGCATCCCTGATAGGGAAATTTGAAGATTGAGTTACTCCTGAAAGATATACGTTTTCGTCACTGTCCAGCGCAATATTATTTCCTCCGTCTCTTTGGTCGCCACCGAGGTAAGTACTAAAAACCAAAGCACCGCCATTGGGATCAACTTTGGTGACAAAAGCATCTGTCTCACCACCTAACTCATTTTGAAAAGCATTGACGATTGGAAAATCTTCTGAACGGGTAGTCCCCGTCACATAAGAATGGCCTGTTTCATCAATATTGATGTCATCTATCCAATCATTATCAGTACCACCAAGATAAGTTAAGAAAACCAAGTCGTTTCCATCAGGAGTTACTTTTGCGATGAAGCCATCCCGATCACCAGCGATGTCTTCCTGAAAACTTCCTCGAGTATCCAAATCAGCAGATTCTGTATGTCCCGCTAGATAAATAAAACCCTCTGAATCAACTTCGATGCCTCTGATAAAGTCAAACTCCTCTCCACCAAAAAAAGAACTAAAAAGAACCACATATGGATCAATCACCAAATCCAAAGCTTGTTCATATTTGCCCACCACAAAAGAAATTTCTTCTCCCTTGATTTTAAAATCACAATCCACCACGATTCTTTTTCCATTAATCTCCTGATAGGCGAGGGGCGCAGCTTGTACAATGGTATCTTTTTGGCGAATCATCAATAAATTGCCTTTGCCATCGAGTTCCATTTGCTGAATACCATCTGCTTTGATTTTTATTTGTTGGATGTTTTGGAAAGGGTGAATAATAAAATCGTACTCCAACCAATCTTCTTTAAAATGGAGTCGGATGTCAATTCCTTGATAAGCTTCTGGGTATTCTATTTGAGAAAAAACAGGAACATCGGTGGTCCAATTATTCTCATTTTTCCCAAATAAATAATTGATTTTTCCAGTTCGTTTTTCCAGACCAACGGGGAGGCAATTCTTTTGGAGGCCTAGAAATTGTAGCTCGAAATCGTGCTGATCGGAGGAAGTGATAAAGGCAATTTTGTCTTTTTGAATTTTTGCGGAGTAAGACCGGAGCTTAGTTGAAAACAAAGTTTTTTGATTGAGCCATTGCCCACAGTTTTGTTCAAAATAATTGGAAAATGATAATCCTGTTTGAACAGGTTCGCCAGTGTTGAAACTTTGACCAAAAGTAATAAATGGCAATAGCCAAATGAAAAGCACAAAATTTTTTTTCATGTTTTTTGATTTTTTGAGTGAGTAAAATACATGGCCAGGGATAGTCGTATACCAATGAGAGGTAGTCCTTATCCAGTTAAAAATTCTAAAGGAGTAAAATGGTCAGAAAGGCCCTTTTCGAAGTGAAAAAGGGGTAAAGCGGAAGAAAAATCCGCTGTGGATGTTTAAATATAGGCGTTTCTATTGAATAGGCAAAAAAATAAATGAGAGAACATTGATGATACCATATATTTGAGAGTGGAATTTATAGTGTTTTATTGGTATTAAATTAAAACATATGTGTTTGAATTAAACATCAATGCAAATCAACCTGGCAATGCTTCTACCTTGCAACCAAACATTAACACTAAACCAACTTTATTAAATCAATCAGCATGAAAAAGGTACTATTTACCTATTCCATTTTCTTTTTCCTACTTTTTACTGCCACAGAAAGCAAAGCCGTATTGGCTCCGACTCAGGGAATGGAAAATCAATCAACTTTTTCTGAAAAACAAAAAGGAAAAGCCAAAATAGACCGCTTAAAAAAGAAACTATCTGCTTATGTAGATAAAAAAGGCAAAGGTCAAAATGATTCTGAAAAAAAGGGGATCGGCTGGCTATCAAATGTCGGATTGATTTTAGGAATAACTTCAGCCGTAATGATTTTTAGTCCTTTGATAATTAATTTTCTTGGTTTACTGTCTATACCATTTACAATTAGTTTAGGGGGTATCCCGATTGCCATTTTAGGCACTGTCTTTTCCGGTATCGCTTTGTGGAAAATCAAAAAAAATGTATCAGGTAAAAATAATCGAAAGCAAAGAAGAAAAGCAAGACGGGGCTTCTGGTTGTCACTGGGAGGAATGGTTTTTTTGATCTCGTTTATTACTTCGATTCTTTTATCTGGCGACCTATAAACTAAAGCATTTATATGTCACTGGATTTTTTTAAATAAAAAGTTTATTATGGATTTTGTTGATGTCAATCCTATTAATTTTAAATTGACTGATTCTTGACTTTTAATCAACAGTGATGAAAAAGATACTATTTGCTTTATTAGTTGCCGCGCTATTTTTTAGTGCCTGCAGAAAAGAAAAACTATTATTTGATGGTAGATCCTGCAAAGAGAATTGCTTTATTTTTAAAGGCAAAGTCTTAGATGGAAAAACATTGGAGCCATTGCAGGCAAATATTTGGGTGAAGCATCATACAGGGAGTCTTTCGTACTGGCCTGGAGACATTAGTACGATAGGCAAAATTTCAAGTGATGCCAATGGAAATTATGAATTTAGGTTCGACGATCGAGAGTATAAATGGGAGTACGGCTTTTTTACAGTAGAAGCACGGAAAGAAGGATATATAGGAATTGGAAATGAATGGGAGAAAGCGATCTCGGACATTATAGACTCAACGAAATATGATATCCCTGTATTGGTAGATGATTTAATGCTTCGGCCAAAAGCGAGCCTGGCTTTATCTATTCAGATCAATTCTCCAGAAAAACTAACTGCTTTTAATTATTCTTACGAAAATGAATTAAGCAAGAATATAGAGTTTTTTAATCAAGGAAGTATTCCGGCAGATACCCTAATTTTTCATGACTTGGTAGGTGATTTAAATTCTATAATTGCCTATGAATATTCTCAAAATAATACAGACACAAAAGTAATGGATACCCTTTTTTTTAGAACGGGGTATTGCCAATCCTATTTAATTAAAATTGACTAAACTGGATTTTGCCATAAGATCAACAATGATGAAAAAAACATTACTTGCCTATTCTATCTTCTTTTGCCTGCTATTTGTCACCACAGAAAGCAAAGCGATAGTGACTCCAACTCAGGGAGTGGAAAACCAAATAAGTCGCTCTGAAAATAAAAAAGGAAAGGCCAAAATAGAACGATTAAAAAAGAAGCTATCTGCTTATATGGATAAAAAAGGCAAGGCTAAAAATGATTCTGAAAATGATCGTATCGATTGGTTGGCAAGCGTCGGATTGGCTTTAGGAATTGTTACAACTCTATTGATCTTTGGTCCTATGATATATAATCCTCTTAGTGAAATATTTGGGTTTTGGTTAATTAGTATCCCGATTGCCATTTTAGGAACTATCTTTTCCAGGATCGCTTTGTGGAAAATTAAAAAAAATGCTTCAGAAGGAGAAAATCGAAAACAAAAAAGAAGAGCCAAGTGGGGTTTTTGGCTGTCTTTGTCAGGCTTGATTTTTTTAGCTTTGGTTTTTATATTATTTGTTATTGCTTTTAGTGGCTTATAGATCAATAGCAACCAAAAGTATAAAGCAATGTTCTTGTTTCAACAGCACTTTGGACATTTTACTTATATTGTGGTGCAAAAGGAAATCGACTCCTTTAAACAACAACATCATCACTTTATAAACAATGAAAAAATATTTCCTGACCTTAATTTCTTCCTTTCTAATCTTTTTTTTCAACCCCAACCTTTATGCCCAAACAGTTTCTTTAGATGCTGATTTTGGAAAAAGAGGCATTGTCAAAAAGTCTTGTAAAAAAGGATTCCTACCTGCTAAAATATTATTGCAAACAGATGGAAAATTATTAGCCATCGGATCATTGGGCAATAAGAGAAAGACGATAAACGAAACTCAGGAAACCGATTTTGCCATTTTTCGTTTTCTTCCAAATGGTAAAAAAGACAAAAGCTTTGGACAAAAAGGGATTGTAAAAACCGATGTCAATATGCAAGTGGATCGGGCTCGGTCAGCTGCTTTGCAAGCGGATGGGAAAATTTTAGTAGTAGGGAATACCGGTTCCAAAGGAAAGAAATCTTTTATCCTACTACGCTACTTGATAGATGGAAACCTGGATACAAGTTTTGGCGATCAGGGAAAACAGATTACAAAAATTGGGGAAGGAGAAAACACCGGAACCCAGGTCTTGCCCCTGGCCAATGGGAAAATTTTATTGGTCGGACATCTTTACGATGGTTATGACGAAGACTTTGTTTTGATTTGCTATGATGCCACAGGAAAGATAGATCCCACTTTTGGAAAAGAAGGAATTGTAAAGACAGATTTTGAGAATCAGAATGACGATGCAACGGCAGTCCTTATTTTATCAGACGGTCGGATTCTGGTTGGAGGTTCTCATGAAGGAGTCGGAATTCCCAAAAATTTTGCGCTAGCCTGTTATCATCCCGATGGAAGTTTGGATAAGAATTTTGGAGTCAATGGGAAAGTGATTGCCAAAAAGATTGGAACTTTAGAGGAAACACTTTCTCTAATCGCTACCGATGAGAAAAATATCATGCTGGTCGGTCGGTCTCGGAATAAGCTCGATTTTTCTACTGACTTGGTTTTTTCTCGTTTTAGCACCAATGGAAAATTAGATAAAAGCCTTAATGGCGGTAGATTGAACTATAAATTTAGGGCGGACTCTATTTTTCCAAATGGGGTAGTGGTTCAATCGGATGGAAAAATAATTGTTGTTGGAGGGGTTAGAAAAGGATTGGAGGAGACCCCTAAAGGATTTGATTTTGCCATTGCCAGATACCTGTCGAATGGAAATGTGGATACTTCTTTTGATGGCAATGGTTTGAACAAATCTAAAGTGGATAAAAAATCTGCTTTGATCACTTCTGCGCTTCAACAAAATGATGGAAAATTTGTCGCTCTTGGAATTAATATCAGCAAGAAAAGCAAGAACAAACTTATTTTGGTTCGATATATTTTTTAAGTATCAAAAATAGAGAATGAACAATAACGATCTTCTTCGCCGCCTCCGATACACCTTCGATTTTAGTGACTCGACCATGGTGGCTATTTTTGCTTTGGCTGATTATGAAGCGAGTCCTGGACAGGTACAAGCCTGGCTGAAAAAAGAAGAGGAGCCAGAACATCGAGTTTTAGATGATTTGGAATTGGCGATCTTTTTAAATGGTTTGATCAATCACAAACGCGGAAAAAGAGAAGGCGAACAAGCAGCACCGGAAAAATTTCTCAACAACAACCTCATCCTCCGAAAACTAAAAATAGCTTTCAATCTCAGAGATACGGATATGTTGGAAATCCTTGCTTTAGCCAATATGAGAATTAGTAAACACGAATTGAGCGCATTTTTCCGAAACCCCAAACAAAACCAATACCGCAGATGTGAAGATCAAATTTTAAGAAAATTTGTTCATGGCATGCAATTAAAATATCGAAAGAAAAACAAAATCTAATCTTCTTGCCAACCTTGAGACTTTCTATACAATTCTTGGAGCAGTTTCATAATACCAACTAAAAACAAAAAATAACCCAATCGCCCAATTACACCATTGACGATGTAATAACTGGAAATATCATTGTGACCTACTCTATGGATCAAAAAATATTGAAGGTACATTCCTGCAAGGGAACTAATGGTTTTTAAAATGACAGCAATGACGATCAGGGAACTAGAAGTGCCAGGGAAACGTTTGAATGCATAAAATGCAATACCTATTGTAATAACCATTAAAGTCAAAGTGATTAATGGCTCAATCATTGAAAGGAGGAAGATCAACCCGAATCCATCTAAATTATCTGCCATAATGTTTAATTTGTTGATTAATTTTGACTTAAAGATGCACAGAGATTTTTTAAAAACAAGAATATGAAAGGAAAACTAGATTGGCAAAGTAAAGAAATTGTAAACGTATTTGACGAAGCGTCCTTATGGTCTGCTCCATTTGGACAGTTGCTTTTGGACAATATTCCGATGCGAGCCAAAAACCATGTTTTGGATATTGGTTTTGGCACTGGATTTCCCTTGATTGAATTGAGTCACCGTTTTGGAGAAGATTCTAAGATTTATGGAATTGATATCTGGGATGGAGGGATTGCGAGAGCCAAAGAAAAAATCCGTGTATTTGGACTAAAGAACATTCATATATTTGAAAGCGATGCTTGTACGATTCCGCTGGAGGACGAAAGCATTGATCTAATTTGTTCGAACTTGGGCATCAATAATTTTTCCGAAAAAGAAAAAGTGATCGTTGAAGCTTATCGCGTTTTAAAAACGGGAGGAAAAATTTGTATCACTACAAATCCCAAAGGCACCTTCAAAGAACTGTTTGATATTTTTGAAAGAGTTTTGGAACAGATAGATTTGAAAGCGCATGCTGCTTTTCTGGATTACCTGGAACATCGGGGCACCTCAGAAACGATAAACAAAGAATTTGAGGAAGCTGGTTTTAAAATTAAAAAAGAAGTTCCCGGAGCTAGTAAGATGAGATTTGTCAATGCCAGAGCTATACTGGATCACTGTTTGATTAGAATTGGCTTTCTCAGATACTGGGAAGACTTGGTCCAGAAAGCAGATCAAGCAATTTTTTTTAAAAACGTGGAAAGCGAAATTGATCAGGTAATTACCCAAAATGGCGAATTTCAAATGAGTATTCCCATGCTTTATATGGAGTTTGAAAAATAAGGAAATTTAAAATAAAGTCTATTACCTTTGCGCGATGTCAAAAGCCATAAAGAACCAGAAGAAAATCTTGGAGAAACTTCAGATCAAGGAATTGAATCCGATGCAGGAAGAAGCCAAACTGGCGATTCACTCCTCTCCAGAAGTAGTCCTTTTGTCACCAACCGGAACTGGAAAAACGCTGGCTTTTCTATTGCCATTAATTGCCGAGCTGAATTGGGAAGATAAGGATAATGTGCAAAGCCTGATTATCGTACCCTCCAGAGAACTAGCCATTCAGATAGAGCAAGTCGTTCGAGAAATGGGTACAGGTTATAAAACGAATGCCGTTTATGGAGGTCGCTCCGGATCAAAGGACAAATTGGATTTAAAACATCGCCCTGCCATTCTCATTGGTACTCCTGGCCGGCTGGCTCATATCATGCGCAAAAAACTTTTTTCTACCGAACACATCAAAACGCTGGTGCTTGATGAATACGACAAATCGCTCGAAATCGGATTTGATGAAGAAATGATGGAGATTGTTGAAGCCTTGCCCAATGTTAGCAAAAAAATATTAACCTCTGCCACTCAGGAAGTAGTCCTTCCGGAATTCATAGGATTGCACAAACCTATTTATATCAATTATCTGGATGAAGCAATCGACGAATTGAAAGTCAAAACAATTGTTTCCCCAGAAAAAGACAAGCTGGATACTTTAGTGGCAGCCCTTTGCCATTTGGGGAATCAACCCGGAATTATTTTTTGCAATTTTAAAAATTCCATTCAGCGCATCAGTGACTACCTCACCGAGAAAAACATTGCTCATGGTCATTTTCATGGCGGGATGGAACAACAAGATCGGGAAAGGACCCTCATTAAATTTCGAAATGGCACTTATCAATTGATTATTGCCACAGATTTAGCCGCTCGTGGAATTGATATCCCGGAAATCAAATTTATCATACACTATCACCTACCACCAAGAGCGCAGGAGTTTACGCATCGGAATGGAAGAACTGCACGGATGCATCAGGAGGGAACAGCTTATGTGTTGAAATGGGAAGAAGAAGATTTACCGGATTTTATTCCCCCTTCTGAAGTAGAAGTATTGCAAAAAGCACCCCTGCCTAATCCTTCCATTTGGAAAACCTTATTTATCTCTGGAGGTCGTAAAGACAAAATTTCCAAAGGAGACATCGCAGGACTGTTTTTTAAACAAGGACAATTGCGAAAAGAACAACTAGGCATCATCGAATTAAAACAAGATTGTGCCTTCGTGGCGGTGCAAGCTTCAGGAGTCAAACAGTTGATCACGCTAGTAAATAACAGTCGGCTAAAAAAGAAAAAAGTAAGAGTAACAATAATTTAGATTTTAAATCCTCCCTAAAAGCTCTATAGACGCGAAACCTTTGTACAATGATCAAAGAAAAAATAAAAAAACTTCCCATCATAGGCTCGCTCTTCTTAAAACTAATCCACAAAATAAAAGGTGTCCCCGTTTTTAAAAACTCCGGTCAATACTGGGAGGAACGATATAAAAAAGGAGGCAACTCCGGAGCAGGGTCTTATGACAAATTGGCCATGTTTAAAGGAGAAACGATCAACCAATTTGTTGCCAAAAACAATATCAAAACTGTTGTCGAACTGGGTTGCGGAGATGGCAATCAATTGAAGTATTTTAATTTTAGTGCTTACTTGGGCTACGATGTTAGTCAAACTGCTATTTCGCTTTGCAAAAATTTGTATAAAGAAGATCAATCGAAACAATTTAAATTGCTCAAAGATTATACTATTGAGACTGCTGATCTAAGTTTGAGTTTGGACGTGATTTACCATTTGATTGAGGAAGAAACCTATCTGGATTACATGGAAAAGTTATTTGCTTGCTCCAACAAATTTGTAATTGTATATTCCTCCAATACCACTGATACCGAAGATACTGCGACTCATGTAAAGTATCGAAAATTTACAGATTGGGTACAAGCCAATGCACCCGAATTTAAATTGCTAAAACAAATTTCTAATGATTACCCTTTTGACGGTAATCAAAAAGAAACTTCTATTTCAGATTTTTATTTTTTTGCAAAAGCGTAGTTTCTTGAGTTTAAAGAAATTAATATTCGTTTTTGGCAAAATATAAGAAGCTTGGTGTTCTTCAATGATTTAAATTTGTGGAATGAAACGAATCTTAGCCTTTCATTTTTTAACAAAGCCCATAAACCTATTTCCTTTCTTTGCATTATTGCTCTTTTTCAATTTAACAAGTTTTTCAGGTGTAAAATCTCAAGATTCCTTAAGTATCTATTTAATACCAGGGCAAGGAGCGGATCACAGATTGTTTAGTAAACTGCAATTAGAAAAGCAGTATAAAACGAAGCACATTCACTACGAGTTGCCAGCCAAAAAAATGAGCCTTAAAGCCTATGCCCGGCAATTGTCTACTCAAATTGATACCAGCGAAAAATTTGTTTTGATCGGTGCTTCTCTAGGCGGGATGTTGGCTACCGAAATGAATGATTTTTTAAATCCGGAAAAAGTAATACTCATTGCCAGTGCGAAGTCGCGAAAAGAATTGCCCGGGCGATATAATTTTCAAAAGAAAATACCGATTTATAAATTGGTTCCAGGTAGGTTGGCAAAATGGGGTGCCTTGCTATTGCAACCAATAGTGGAGCCGGATCGAAATAAAGAGAAGCAGATTTTCGTAGACATGCTAAAAGGCAAAGATCCTAAGTTTTTTAGACGGACTATTGAGATGATCATTACCTGGGAACGCGAAGACATCCAAAACGACATTATTCATATTCATGGAAATCGAGATCATACCATTCCGATCAAAAATGTGAAATACGATTACCTCATCGAAAATGGTTCCCATGTGATGACTTTGACGAGGGCAGAGGAGCTGAGTGTTTTAATAAATTGTTTGATAAAAAATAAACTTTCCAACAAACTAAAAAAATAAAGATAAAAGTGTATATTGAGTTATATTACCATTGAAAACGGGCTTTTATATCTCAAAAAGCCAGAATGGTATAAACACCTTAACGGGGAGCTCTTACTGACCACACTCATTTTTTTATCACTTTACTTTAAAAGTATTACTCTTTTAAAGTGCTATTTGCATGAGCTTGTGGAAACCTTTCAGTACAAAGGGAATTCAAAATCAGTCTATCATTTACTGGAAAGTAAGGACTTGATTATCATACGTACCACCCAATCTTTTGATCCGGAACTACTTTTAAGTTTTCATCTGGAAAAGATTGATGAAAGTCGTGTGCGATTGCTGGATGCCTATCCAGAATGCTCTGTTTATGTGTACAAGATTTTATCGACAAATCCTTCCCGGACGAGAACCATTCTCAAGAAAGAAATCAACTCTTTGCAAGACTCCCGAATCGTTTTTATCGGTAGTGTATTTCAAAATGAATTTGGCGTTTATCAAATTTATACCGGAAATATTTTTCTGAAATTTGAAAATGACATCCCAAAAAAAAGACAAGAAGAAATCATAGAAGAGGAAGGTCTTTTGGTGAAAATGAAATTGAATTTTGCCCAATGCGCTTGCTCTGTAGAACACAAAACCAACCTGGGAAGAAACATTTTTAAATTTTGTAACCAACTGCTGGAAAGATCGGAAGTAGAGTTTTGTCATCCTGAAATGGTGGTCAAAAGAAAATCCATTGACTTTCAAAAAGAAACCTCTGATAGTGACGGAGATAATTCCTGGGCCATGCAAATGGTCAACCTTTTGGAAGCCTGGAAATACACCAAAGGAGAGGGTATTAAAATTTGCATCATTGATGATGGGATTGATCTGGACCATCCGGCATTTACAAGTCCGAATAAAGTCATCAAAACCATTGATTTTTTTGGATCAGAAGAAGAAACCGCAACCCATAAATTTGATTCAGAAATGCACGGGACTGCTTGCGCCAGTATTGCAAGTTCCAATGATCCTTTGGCATTTGGAATAGCTCCAGGAACCCAATTGCTGGTTGCCAGAACAAAAGGTTTAGGTTCTGTTCTGGAATCAGAAGCGATCAGTTGGGCAGTCGATCAAGGAGCAGATATTATCTCTTGCAGTTGGGGGCCTGCTGATGGGAAAATCGAAAACTTACTCGACGATAATATAGAACATCCACTGCCCGATCACACTCGTTTAGCTTTAGGATATGCCGCCCAAAAAGGACGCAATGGAAAAGGGTGCTTGATTTTTTTTGCCGCAGGAAATGGAAAAGAAATGGTCGGAAATGATGGCTATGCTTCCAACCCGAATGTGATGGCTATCGGTAGTGTAAACAAGGAGGGCAAGCTCACCAATTATTCCGATCGGGGATACCCCTTGTTTTGTTGTTTCCCGAGTAGTGAAATTCTAATTAGTAAAGGAAAAATAATTCACCAATACGGGCTCCTGACTGCTGACCGATTAGGAGAACCGGGATATAGTGAGACCGATTATTTTTCCACCTTTGGCGGCACCTCTGCCAGTTGTCCGGGAATGGCAGGAATCGCTGCGCTGATGCTTTCCTTATATCCTGAGTTGTCTTTGGCGCAAGCCAAAATTCTGCTTCGCAAGTCTTGTGTCTATCCAGGAGGAGAGCGGATTGATGGCCAGGGAATAGTAGATGCACTCCAATTAATCAAAAATACACTGAACTATAAAAATGCAAAATCCAGAATTATGAAAAACGCAATAAACGCAAAATACAGGGCTTTACACATTGCCTTAAACTATGTTGATTCAAATATATATGGGAGTTCTTTGTCGCTTCAAGGATGTATTAATGACGCCAGATTTTACGCTTCTCAATGTGTTGGTTTTGATCAAAATAAAACCTTGGAAAATGAGGCGTCAACCAGAGATCGGGTGATAAAAGAGATACGATATCTTGCCCAGGAATCAGAAAGCGGAGATTATGTTTTTATTACTTACGCCGGACATGGTAGTCAGGTAGCCGATTATTCTGGTGACGAAATCAATGACCGCAGTGATGAAACATTGGTTTTGTATGATGGATTATTGATTGATGATGAAGTCAATAATATGTTGGCCGAATTTGACAAAGGGGTAAACGTCATTTGGATTTCTGATTCCTGCCACAGCGGTACGAATTCCCGCTATTTAGGTGACCCGGAGGCTAAAGAAAATGATAATAAATCCATTCGATTTGTCTCTTCCGGAATCGCCCAAAAGGTGTTTGATCAGAAAAAAACGTATTACCTCAAAGCACTCGGCAAATTACCACAGACGACGGATCGAAATAGCAATGGACAAATAAAATGCAAAGCTAATCTCCTTACCATTGCTGCCTGCGAAGATTATCAATATGCCGGAGATTTGCCAAACAACGGATTGTTCACGGGCACTATTCGCAACCTTGTGGAGCAAAATGGAAACAGAACTTATGACGACTTGATTAAGGAAGCCAAAAAAATACTCCCCAATGATAAAAGTCCTAAATTATTAATCAGAGGCAAGCATACCCATCAACTCCATAAATCAATATTTTTTAAACCAGAAAGCAATGCATCGGGAAAAAAACCGAATGAAGACAATCTTTCCGCAGAGAATAATTTTACTCCACCCCAATTCTTCCATGATACCGAAAAGCTCATTGTAGATACTGGGAATAATAAGTCATTCCTTAAAGTTTATCCTTCAGGGAATAGGTCTGGAAGAATGAGTCAAAAATTGTTCATTACTCAAAATACGATTTCCAGAAGAGGCAGGGCAGGTACCAATCCCTGGGATAGTGCTTATACTACCTTCAAAGAAGTAGCTGACGACAAAGAAGTTAATTTCATAGAGCCAGATCTCATCAGTGCCCTAAACGGCGATCCTCAGGTAGAGCAGAATCGCTCAGGAGATTATATAGCCACTTATCCCAATCCTGAGGCAGAAGGAAATGAACAACCTTTGATTTGGCACCTGGACGATGAACACAGTCAATTGAGATCTGCTTTTGAGATAGCTACTAGAAACGAGGAAGCCCAAGGCGGCTTAACCCAATACACCAAAGATTCCTTTCCATTGATTGCCCATATTGATACTGGTATTTTGCCTTACCATCCGAGTACTCCTGAAAACTATCGGGAAGAACTAAGCGAGGGTTTTGCCAATCCGATTGATAAGGATAAAATTTTTGGTTTCTTACAGTTTGAACAACAAGGTCATGGACAGGGAACGATTACTTTGCTCGCAGGAGGGAAGTTGAATAAATCAGAAACCAAGTCTGATTATAATGGTTATCTCGGTGCTTTTCCATATGCCAGGGTAGTCACTCTCCGTATCAGCGAAACGGTTGCCTTGCTTAGTGGCCGACGGTTTGCAAAAGCCCTTCGCTATGCGGTAGATGTTTTAAAAGCAGATGTGGTAACGATGTCGATGGCTGGTGCTCCTTCTTTGCGAATGCAGAAGGCGGTTAGTTATGCTTATGAAAAAGGAGTAGTTGTAGTGTCTGCTGGTGGAAATTGTGGAACCAAAGGAGTTTATAAATTATTGCCCAAAACGCTGATGTATCCGGCGAGGTATAAAAGAGTACTGGGTGTTACAGGAGCAACTTATAATGATAAACCTTATATCGTAAAAGAGAATACGGATGCAGACCGAGCGGAAGGAGGCATGTATATGGAAACCTGCTATGGACCAGAAGAAGAGATGGATACGATTATGGCAGCTTATACCCCGAATATTTTTTGGGCCAATAAAGACCGATCGAATGGTTTGTTTGTGAAAACGGGAGGAGGTACTTCTTCGGCCACTCCTCAGGTGGCAGCGGCGGCTGCTCTATGGCTACACCATCATAAGATTTTATTGCAGGCAGTTCCCCCTGGCGAAGAATGGAGAAGGGTAGAAGCGGTAAGAAAAGCATTATTTCAAAGTGCTAAAAGAACGCATAATAAGCATATGGCCGTTTTTGGAAATGGAATTTTAAGAGCAATGGACGCATTGGAGGTAGAACCAAATGAAAAGTATTTAAGGAGCCTCGTCAAAACAGAAGAAAACAAACCGAAAGGATGGATAGAGGGTTTGATAAAAATGTACAATGGACGAAGTCTGGATTCCCGAAATGATAAATTGATTGAAATGGTGGATGCAGAGATTGGTCAACTCATCATGACGCAGCCGGAGTTTGAATCTTTTAGGTCAGACAGTAGCGATGAGCGGGAATTAAAAATTGCCTTGTTCACAAGCAAGCATTCTTCTCAGTATCTAAAACAATTGTTGAGTATTGATGAGGAGCTTATCGAATGGCAACAGGAAAATGCCAATGACCGTAGTGTTGCTGTTCCTATTTTTTCTACACTATTGAAATTAGATACGGATCAAAAAGAGTTGGACCGATTCATTGTAACTTCAAAGACAAATCCCTTTAAAACAACACTAAAAAAAGAAGGGAGAAATATTGATGACCAATGCCTGGGACAGCTACACATCGAAGTAGACAATGTCAACTCCCGATCTTCTTCTACAGATTTAGCAGTGCTGTTGCCAGAAAATGAAGACCTTTCCTATTTAGTTTGTGAAGAAGGGGAGGACGGTCAAAAATATTTCTCCTGGCAGTTTCCTGGATTGGAGAAACCCAATAGTCCCAATAGAGTTCGATCTCTGAGAGGCAACACTTGGAGTCTGGAACTGAATTATTCTACTGGTCGGGGTTTATTCAAAAGGATAAAAAAAATTATTGTCAATGTGATCCGGGTGGTCAAAGACAAAGCACCTTCAAAACTTCAGGGACTGATTTATTGTGATATCAGCAATGGCAAAAAAGTATGGAAGAAAATGACAAAAGCAATTGCCGGAAAAATTAATGTTCAAGAGAAAACGATTTATTTTTCTCATGGAACTTTTAGCAGTACCGAATTTAATTTCCGGGAATTGCTCAAAGATAATGGCTTTCTGAAAGAAGTTCAGAATATGGGGTATGGAACCATTTTAGTGGGGTATAATATGTCTACAATGAAAACAGGGATAAAAGAAAATATTGATGAAATCAACGAGGAGTTTGAAGACAATAGGCTAGAAAAGAATGGCTTTGCAGTCATTGCTCATTCAAGAGGTTGTTTGGTCGCCAGAGGTTTATTTAATACCCAAACTACAAGAATGATTCTTTGTGGTGGCCCACATCTCGGTACTCCAATTGCGGATAAAGACCGGGTATTGAACCTAATTGATACTTTGACTAATTTGGCCATTTCGGCTACTAGAGGCACTTTGCCTATTATGATTCCCATCATCAAAATAATTCCTTATATATTGAAAAGGCTCGCCAAAAAAACCTTGAGTTACGATGGCATTAGCGACATGGGAGAAAATAGTGAAGTGATTCAGGAGTTAAATAGTCAAAAGCCACTAAGTAATTTGCAAACGCTTATCGCTACTAATTTTACGATATCTGGTGGTTTGAATTTTACCATTGACCATACCAATGATCAACAAATATTCGACAATGAAATGAATGATTTGGTGATTCCTTACGATTCCGCAATTGCTCTCGATCATGGTACTCCAAGTCGAATTATCAGTTATAAAAACAGTACTGCCCATCACCTGAATCATTTTGCAAATCCAAAAATAAAACGCGACATTAAATGGGAATTGAGTATTAAGGTGAATCAAAATGGACAGGCAGTATCTTGAAATAAAAAACGACTTATTTTATTCTGACTGGTATTAAAAAAGAGAAATTGATTAAGCAACTTCGCAACTTAAATGTAACAATAAAAAATAATTTAATCCAGTTTTAAACGAATCACTGATTTAATTTTTTGATTTCTTTTATTCCTTCAATCGAAAACGCCCTGGCGAAACCGCATACTTTTGCTTGAAGGCACGATGAAAAGAAGACTCAGAATGATAGCCAATTTTTTCGCCGATTTGCTGGAGGGGGAGCTTTGTGTTTTTTAGAAAAAATTTAGCTTTGGTCAAACGCCAATTGGCAATGTATTTCATTGGAGGAGTACCGACTGCTTTTTTAAATCTTTCGATAAATAAAGTTCTGGACATCCCACTTTTATGTGCCAGTTTTTCAATGGTCCAATCAGAAGCCAATTCTTTGTGTATCAAATCAACAATGTTGTAGATGGCTTCATCCTTGAATAACTGAAGCGAAGTGTCCGTAGCACGCAAATAGTAATGTCGGATGATAGAAATAAAAAGTATTTCGGCCAGTCTCAGGGAAACCGTTTCAAAGCCAGCTCTTTGCAAAGTCATTTCTTCAACTAGTAATTCAAAACCAGAAAAAATCAAATCAAAGCGACCATATTCACTGCTTTTAATAATGATATAAGGGGGGAGTTTTTCAAAAACCGGATGACTCAATTCGCGATCCAATTCGTAATGCCCACAAATCAAATGTGTTTTTTTGAGAACCCCATCAAAAGGAGCCGAGCCTTTTGAGATTTCATAAACGATTTCTTCTCCACGGCGACAGACCGATTCTTGCTGGTCTTTAATTTGATGTGCCGATCCATTTGGGAAAATAACAATGTCTCCCTTTTCCAAATTGATCGTTTCTACTCCAATTTGTAATAGACAATTGCCACTGGTGACAAGATGAAATTGAGCATAAACACCTTTGGGTACTTCCATCCCCCAAGGACTGCAAAAGCCATATTTAAAATATACAACGGATTTAAATCGCAAGGTAGCGAGGATGTCACCAAGTAAATTTTCCATAACACAAAAGTAAGCACAATTGATTAATAATACTTCAAAACGAACGAATAGTTAATAAAAATGGATTTTATGCTACTCAAAGTACGAGAATAAGCTCCTAGTTTTGTTTTATCTTTTAATCAAAAAATAATATTATGAATCAGGTTAAGTTTTTTTTATTGGGCATTTGTTTTGTTTTAATAGGACAGACGGGCTGTAGCCAAGGAGCGGTATTCGCCAATGAAGATCAAGTGGCTTTAGGTGGATACGATGTCACAAGCTATCACAATTCCTATGAAGCGCTTAGGGGAAATAACGCGCATACTGCCGTGGTGGAGGGCACCACTTATTATTTTGTAAATGCAGAAAACCAAAAAGCTTTTGTGGAAAATCCGGCGAAATATCTTCCGGAGTATGGAGGCTACTGTGCTTTTGCGATGGCCATGAAAGGGGCCAAAGTTCCTTCCGATCCCACAACGTTTAAAATCCGGGATGGAAAATTATATCTGTTCTATAATGACTTTTATGAAGGAAAACCTTTTAACACCATTGTGCCCTGGAATGGAAGTGAAAAAGATTTGCTTGCCAAAGCCAATAGCAATTGGACCACAACGAAATAAATTTTTAAAAGCTGGTGATCTGAGTAGGTCACCAGTTTTTTGTAATTTCGAAAAACTTACGAAAGGGTTTTCCCAATATATTTTTTTGTATATTTATCCTGCTGCAAATATTCTTCGCAGGTTTTACATCTACCTTCAATCCAAAAGAATAACACTCCCGAAGAATCTTTTCCAAAAGAATAAGACCTGAAAATTGTTCAAAAAACCTGATTTCGCTAACTTTAAATATGGAAAAGAATGAAAAAACCCCACTTGACAAAAAGGAAGGCACCACAGACATAATACTAGACAAAGCCGCTGATACCATCAATTGGTGGAATCGACTAGCCAGCATCAATGCAGATGATCCATTTTGGGTAGGTGTTATAAAGATTGGCATTCGAATTATCGGCATTCTTATTTTCTTAGCGATTTCTCCTTTTATTATTCTAGGTTTGATTTTTGGGTTTTTAGCCGCTGGTTGAATAGTACTAAATGGAAAACTTAAAAATCCTGTATCAGTCGCCCTGGATCTTCTGCTTCGCCCTTTTTATGATCCATCAATGGACTCAAAAAATCATGAATTGGAAAATTCCATGGGCGGATAATCACCTGGACCCCTTACTTTGTATGCCTGTTTTTCTCACCCTCCTGTTAGTCGAACGGCGATTTATTTTCCGTCGCCTAAAAACATACTCTTTCTCCGCTTTTGAAACTCTTGTCATCGTTTTGACCCTCAGTATTATCTATGAAGAAGGCTTCCCTCGCTGGTCTTCCGCATTCACCAAAGATTATTGGGATTACCTCTGTTACTTCATCGGCGGTTTGTTTTTTTACTTTTTCATCAACCTAAAGGATAATGGGAGGAATGCCTGAATGCCTGAATGCCTGAATGGGCGAATGATTGACGATCGAACGTAAACATTCGCCATTCCTCTTATTCACCCTTTGCCCTCAATCAGACAGAAGAAATGCTCTAGGATCGCTTTATTTATCTTTCAATTGAGCATATTTGTAAAAAAAACACCTGAATTGATGAGACTACTGTTGCTGCTGCTTTTGCTTCTAACTACATTGTTTTTTGATAATGCATTTGCCCAACCTTCTCCTTGTGTGGGGCCTCCAGCGATGACTTCTACCTGTTTGGATGCCTGTGTGATCTGCGATATTGATGGTTTTACCGGAAGAAATAACTTAACCGCTCAAGGACAAACCATTCCCAATTTTTGTACAACGATGTACCACAATATGTCTTACATCGCTTTTATTGCAGGAACCACCAACCTGAAAATCCGGGTAACGGTGACCAATTGTAATATGAATTTTGGTTTGGAGATTGGGTTTTTCGAAAGCCCGGATTGCCAAACTTTTATTCCTGTGACGGATTGCGATACCGATGTTTCCCCAAATACTTCCGTTGTTTTTGAAAATATTACACCTCTTACCATAGGACAGCATTACTACCTTATCATGGATGGTTCTGCTGGAGATATTTGTGATTGGAAATTTGATGTACTGGAAGGAAGTACAGCTGTAGGAATGTTGACTACTTCAGGAGTCATTAGTGGCGCTGCGGAAACTTGTCCCAACTTGCCTACTACTTATTCAACTACTGGCGATGTGGGAGCCGCCATTTTTTATTGGACGGTCAATGGATTGGCACAGGGAAATATAAACAAACAAGTTGATATAGAATTTCCGGTAGATGGTACTTATGAGGTTTGTGTGACTGCAGCCAATGCCTGTGATCAGGCTCCGCCTACCTGTACTACGGTCAATGTAGTCACTCCCGGAACGCTGAATATCAACAGAGTGCTTTGCGATAATGATTGTCTTGAAATAGCGGGGCAAACCCTTTGTGAAACAGGCACCTATGATTTTGTGATTCCTTTGCCAAATGGTTGTGATAGTTTCATCTTTGTTGATTTGTTTATCCTACCACAATCACAATCCTTTATTGATATTAATTTGTGTGACGGAGAGGAGTTTTTTATTGGTACAACTCCCTATTCGACGACCGGGATTTTTATGGATACGATACAAACTGCAGCCGATTGCGATAGCATTGTCAATCTTGATTTATTTATCGTAGAATGTGAAATCATTGGCTCTGCCGACTTTGTCTCTCCGGTTTGTAATGGCGATGCGAATGGATTTTTGGTTTTTTCTGTTGTCAATGGAACACCTCCTTTTACCTACGACTGGAGCCATATTACCGACCCAACTATTGGTGGAGTCGGAAGTACCAATTTGTTTACGGATAATATGATTGCCAATGTTCCGGCAGGTACTTATGAAATTAATATTGAAGATACTTTCGGAAATAATACGGTTCTGTTTCAAACGGTTACCGAACCGCCGGTGCTGACTGTAAGCACTGATGCCATTGATATCGATGGATTTAATTTGAGTTGTAATGGTGGCGACGATGGTACTGCCTTGGCTTCAGGAAATGGGGGAGTACCGCCCTATCTTTTTGATTGGAGCAATACCGAAAGTGGTTCAGAGATCAATGATTTGACTGCAGGGCTTTATACCGTCAGTATCACAGATGCCAATAACTGTATCCAAAGCACTGAAATCATTTTGACAGAACCGAGCCCGATAGAATTTATCGTTTCTTACATCGATCCCAATTGCGATGGTTTTGAAACAGGACGAGTCCAACTGGATTCCGTTTGGGGAGGCACCTCTCCCTATAGTTTTTCTTTCAACAGAGATACATTTGGTTTTGTACGAATCTTTGACGACCTGGCCTCCGGGACTTATGATTTTAGTATTTTAGATGACAATAATTGTGTGGTAGAAACTAGTGGTACTTTAACCGCCCCGGATATTCCGGTTATTTATTTGGAAGAAAGTTTGGAGATCAACCTGGGCTGTGATATCCGCATTCCTACCAAAACCAACATGACCAACCTGATAGACATTCGATGGACCAATCCTAATAATACGCTGGATTGCGACACTTGCCTGACGCCCGTTGCCATTCCTGTGAATGAATCTAAATATGTCCTTAGCCTCACCTCCATTGATGATTGTTCTACATCGGATAGTATTACCGTTAGGGTGGTAAAAATAAGAGATACCTTTTTCCCAAATGCTTTTTCTCCCAATGGAGATGGCGTCAATGATTATTTTGGTGCCAATAGCAATAAATCTGTTTCGCTGATCAAATCGCTTCGCGTTTATAGCCGTTGGGGAGAGGTGGTCTATGAAGGCAGGTCACTTCCTCCCAATGATTCTCAATCGGGTTGGAATGGCTTTTTTAATGGCAAATTGATGAATCCTGGCGTTTATGTTTGGATCGCCGAAGTGGAATATTTAGATGGCGAGGTGTTGATGCTTACGGGTGATATTGCTTTGTTTTTGTAAAAAGGGGCGAGGTGTCAACTCCAAAACTGAATGTCATCACCTCGCTTTTCGAAAAGGATTAACTTACTCTCTTGATAAAATACTGAACCCGTCTTGGTGTATTTCTATCACTGTACATGATCTTTTTCGTATGCAAATCCAATTGGATTTCGACTCCTCTGGAATCATCTTTTAAATAAACACTCCATTCGTCCCTTCCTACTTCTCTAAAGGTGAAGTTGGCTACGCCAGAAGCATTTTTTTCTATCCAGGTAGAAGTATTCTTTTGAACAAATGAACCGATAGTGCCACCATTGGAATGACCAAATTGAGCTACGCAAACGGTCCAGCCATTAGGTCCGGCATATCGTTCTGTAATATTGTATAAATGTCGTCTTTGAGGGTTGTTTCGATCACTGTACATCACTTTTTTAGTATGCAAATCCAATTGGATATTGACACCACGGGAATCATCAACTAAGTAGACCGACCAATCGTCTCGGTGTGTTTCCCGAAATTTGAAATTAGTTACTCCTTGTTTCGTTCCTTCTTCTTCCCAGGTATTGCTTCCACCTCTTTTTACATAAGTCCCGAGAAAGGAAGTCGTATTGTTTCCGAATTTAATAAAGGTGACATTCCGCCCTGTTACCTGGGTGCTTTGTGCGCTTAAAGAGCTGCTTGCAATTAGTAAAAATACTGCTGAAAAAATTAACGATTTCATTGTAAGTTATTTAAGGGGTTAAAAAAATAAATTGATAATAGCCTGCTTTCTGAACTATAATTCAAAGGTAAATGACTAGTGCGCTGTCTTTTGGCGTAGTAGTGTTGGAAAGGTGAAAGTTATTGTATGACCTGGAAAATAGAGGGAGACTCCTTTGTATGTTTTGAATTAGGTGGAAAAGATTTATTGGTGAAATTCCATTATATCCTAGTATCTTTGACGACTTAGAGTGTTTTTGAAAATGCTTTTGAATTCAGTCTAGCTAAATTACTTCGTATCAGAATTATTTATGAAAAAAAACGAGCAAGCCAACAACCCCCTCCACGGTATCAAATTGGCCGACATCCTCGAATACCTCCACGCTACTTATGGCTGGGAAGAATTGGGTTGGGAAATAAAAATCCGCTGTTTTACACATGACCCTTCTATCAAATCTAGTTTGAGGTTTTTAAGGAAAACCCCTTGGGCTAGAGAAAAGGTAGAACAATTGTATTTGAAAACTATTCAAAAGAAAAATAAAAAGTGAGGAGCTGGAACCATTGACCTCCAAGGAAGATATGAGAAAGTGGAAACATTTTGATTTTGTGGGATCCCCCGGAAGGGGTTGGCTTAAAAAGAATCTTTAATGCCTTAGTAGAATATGAAAGACCTGCTTTCAAGTTATATCAAAATTTCTGAAGCTGAATATGAGCTGTTCATCTCAAAAAGTAAATTGATTCACTACAAGAAAAATGAACATCTTCTCAATGCGGATACATCTGTAAATGAAATATTTTTTATCAAGCAAGGGCTTGTTCGAGGGTATCGAATAATTGACGGCAATGATAAGTGTTTTTGGACTTACTACCTTTCTGCTATGCCGTTTAGGATTCGAAATAATAGCTTTTCTCTAGGCTTATGATTACCTTTATTTTTTTAGCGTACTAATAAATGATTGACCTTCACTGCCTGAATCTAAGGGCAAGTGATTCTCTTTTTCAAGCCGACTTATGTCTAAAACAAAAAAGGAAATCCCCCGGATAAAAACAAAGCTACATCCAAGAAATAGGCACCGCCAACGCTATGATTTTGATCAGTTAATAAAAAGCTGCCCTGATTTAGAAGTCTTTGTAAAGGAAAATAAATACGGTGATGTCTCCATTGATTTTTTTGATCCGGCAGCAGTTAAGATGCTTAATAAGGCACTTTTGATGCATCATTACCAAATTGACCATTGGGATATACCGCCGAATTATTTATGCCCGCCAATCCCTGGCAGGGCAGATTATATCCACTATCTGGCCGATTTGCTGGCAGCGCATAATCGTGGAAAAATCCCAAAAGGAAAAGCAATCCGAGCTTTGGATATTGGTGTTGGTGCCAATTGTATTTATCCGATTATTGGTCATCGGGAATATGGGTGGTCTTTTATTGGAAGTGAAATTGATCCTATAGCAGTTCAATCGGCTGAAAAAATAGCAGCAGAAAATGCTTTGGCAGGAAACATAGAAATTCGATTGCAAAAAAATCCGAGAAATATTTTTCACGGGATACTCGAAAAAGAAGAGATCATTGATGTTGTCCTGTGCAATCCTCCTTTTTATGAATCCTTGGATGCCGCCAATGCAGAACATCTTCGCAAACGGAAAAATTTAAAACAGCAAAAAAATGCTAAAGCGTTGCCCAATTTTGGAGGACAAAATAAAGAACTCTGGTGTGAAGGTGGTGAAAAGAAATTCGTTGCTGAGTTGATTCGTCAAAGCAAAATATTTGCGACTTCCTGTTTTTGGTTTTCTACTTTGATCTCCAGAGAAGCACACCTCGAATCTGCCCTTAGAATTTTGAAAAAAGCCAAAGCCAGTAAAATAGAAATTATTCCAATGGCACAAGGAAACAAAACCAGTAGAATCCTGGCCTGGACCTTTTTAAATGATAAACAACAAAAGATTTGGGCAAGCACCCGGTGGAAATAAAGAATAACTATGGAAAAAATAAAAGCTATACTAAAATAAAATCTTGCTGATTCCGCTGATTCCATTCTCCCTTTGCAGTCAGGATTGTGGCGACCCTTTTTAAATCTCAGATGAATTGACCCAGTATTTTAATATTCGGATCAAAGGTGAAGATGTTCTACAGGTCCAATGCCTCGAATGCTGATTTAACAATCCCCACGACAGAATGGCCTGCTGGGATTTATTTTTTAAAGATAGCATCGGAAAATAAAATGGCGCTGACCAAGGTTGTAAAGTAATAAACAAACCATCTTGCTAGAACAAGCCTCTTTTAGTGAAAAATAGCCTCTATGAAAATTTTGCAAAGAATATTTCAATTTAGCCTTCTTGCTCTGATGATTTTATTACTCTTAATCTCAAGTACTACAGGTGCTTCTATATTTGATTATGAAGGTTTTTCTATGCGGTTTGTTTTTATGGTCTTGGCTCTGGGGGGAGTGATTTATGAGAGGTTTAATAATTCCAAATTAGCATTGGAAACCGAAACTGCGAAAGTTGAAAACAAGCAATCTCCATTTCTCAAATATGCTTTTTTTACTTTGCTTGGCATCGTAGGTCTTTTTTCAATTTTTGATAAAAGAGGAAATGTTTTTAAACCCTATTTGCCACTTGCTTCCATTGAAGTGGTAGAAATAGAAGGTACTTTGAGTGAGGAAAACACTGCACACATTTGGAGGTCTAAAAAGGATGGTACCGATTTTCATCTAAATGCCAGAAAGGTATATTTAGAAGAATATCCAGAATACTCTTTTCAATATGTGAGAACTAAAAAATTGCCGGATAAAATCTTAAACTTAAGCAACGATGAACTGAAACTAGAAAAAGACAGTACTGTAAAAATAAAAATCAGAAAAAAAGACTTGGAACGGATGCAATCAAATGAACCAGAGCGACGAATCTTGGGAATTTCTTTTGGGAATAAACGAGAAAAAAAGTACTACGCTTTATCCTATGAAGGAAAGACGATTTATGAAAAGGAATACTTAAAATGATTTCTTTTTGCCTTTTTATTTCGTTCAGCTCCACAAAAGTGTTCATCTAATCCTCCAAATTTTAAAAACTATTCTAATTGACAAATTCCTTGCATAGAACCGTCTGAAAAATTGCTAAATTTGAGTATCAAAAAACAAAACTCAAAAAAACGCAATGAAAGCTAATACTGCCTCAATTGGATTATTTTTACTTTGCTTCTTCTCTTTGTTTTCCTTTGTTTCTTGTAATCAAACACCAGAGACAGAAACCGCCAAGACTAAACTCGATCTCAAACACGAACCTGGCGATGAATTTTTTGTCCAACGCATGGGCCCGGATGGAAAATTGTCTGTAAAGGCTTATTCCAATGCCCTAAAACAAGCCAAAAATCAGGCACAATCCCGATCTATTGATGGATTTGACAAAGAATGGACTACGCAGGGACCAGGAAATATTGGTGCCAGAATAAATACCCTGGCCGTTCACCCTACTAATGAAGACATCATTTACGCCGGATTTTCCGCAGGTGGTGTTTTTAAAACCACTAATGGAGGTGATGACTGGGTTCCCATTTTCGATGATCAGACCTTTTTGGCTATTGGCGATATTGTCCTCGATCCAATCAATCCGGATATCGTTTATGTCGGTACCGGAGATGTCAATATTTCCAGTTATACCCTCATCGGTGATGGATTGTACCGCAGCACAGATGCTGGTGCTACCTGGACCAATCTGGGACTAGAAGATCAACGAATTATTTCCAAAGTAGTGATTGATCCCACCAATACCAATATCATTTTTGCGGCTTGTATGGGACTTCCTTTCGAAAAAAATAACGATAGGGGCTTGTACCGATCCAAAGATTATGGGAACACCTGGGAGCAAGTTTTATTCCTCAGCGATTCCACTGGAGTGATTGAAATGGCTATGAATCCGGATAATCCACAAATCATTTATGCTGCTGGTTGGGATAGAGTGAGAAACAACAGACAAAACTCTGCTAGTGGAAATGGTGCTCGACTATATAAAACGGTGGATGGTGGAGATACCTGGAACCAGGTAGAAGGAGGTTTGCCCAATAGTGCACCTCATTCCAGAATGGGACTAGCGATGTATGAAGCCAATCCTGATATTTTGTATGCACAATTCATAAGGGCGGACAACCATCATTTGGAAGAGATTTACCGAACGGATGATGGTGGCGATTCCTGGTTTCCAATTCCTACAGATGGAATGACTGGATTAAGTTCGAACTCTATGGGAGGTTTCGGCTGGTATTTTGGAAAAATAAGAATCAATCCAAATGATGAAAATGACATTTACCTGTTAGGAATTGATCTTTGGCGAACAAAAAATGCCGGACAAACCTGGGATATGGCTGCCCCGCCATGGTGGACTTATGATGTACATGCGGATAAACACGATTTGGTTTTTTTATCAGATGGTGGAGTGCTTTTGGGAACAGATGGAGGCATGTATAAATCGGATGCTGATAATACTAATTGGGAAGACATAGAAAACATTCCGACGACTCAGTTTTATCGGGTTGCCTACAATCCTCATATGCCGGATTTTTATTTTGGAGGTGCACAAGACAATGGATCAACTGGTGGCAATAGCGATGGAATTAATACTTGGGAGCGAATTTATGGCGGAGATGGTTTTCAAATGGCTTTCGATCAAGATAACCCGGATCGCTTTTTTACAGAAACACAAAGAGGAAGTATAAATCTGACTTTAGATGGTGGCTATAGTTATACAGATGGAGATGATGGTATCAATTTTAGCGATCGAAAAAATTGGGACATGCCCTATTTCATAAGTACTCATGATCCTTTGATTCTTTTTACCGGAACTCATCGGGTATATCAGGGGATTGGGGAAACGCCTATGTGGACAGCGGTTAGTAATGATTTGACTGATGGAGATAATGATTTACATACTTTTCACAATATCTCCGCCATTGGTGAATCGCCATTGGAGCAAGGACTGCTCTACGCTGGTACGGGAGATGGCAACCTGTGGAGAGGCGAAGATGCAGGAGCATTCTGGACACCAATTGCCAGTAGTTTGCCTGACCAATATGTCACCTCTGTGGTAGCTTCTCCTTCAGATGTCAATACCGTCTATGTGACTTTTTCTGGTTATAGAGACAATGATTTCCTTCCTCGGATTCATCGATCTACGGATAGGGGGGCGAGTTGGGAAGACATTTCTAATAACCTTCCTGATTTGGCAATTAATGATGTTATCATCGTCCCCGAGCATTCTGATTCTATTTTAATTGTGGCAACAGATGGAGGTGTTTATAGCAGCATCACCGCAGGTACAGAATGGGAAAGATTGGGAACCAACATGCCTTTTATCATCGTCAATGATATAGTGATCAATACCGCAAATGATGAATTGGTAGCGGGAACTTTTGCCCGATCGATCATGAGCTATCCGCTTGACTCTATTTTTATTCAGGACGAACCAACCGTCGGCACTTCTAAACCATTGGATTTTGCCAACAAAGGGATCAAAGTTTATCCAACCCAAACCACAGATCTTGTTCAAATTGAAATTAAGAACACGGAACCTGGTAAAGCGATAGAGTGGGTAGTGATTGCACTGGATGGAAAATTAATGCATCAATCCAAAATGGGAGTAGGGCAAGATGTAGCTGAAAGTTTGGATGTATCCAATTACCCTGCGGGACAATATTTTGTAAAAGCCAAAATCCGGCACAAAATTGTCAATGGGGTGTTTATGAAATTTTAATATCTCCTAATACTTTTGAAATTTAGGTTCTTATTTTTTAAACAGATTCTAATCAAAATGAAAGATATTGCACTAGAATAGACTCTTAAGAAGTGTATCCCTATTTCTCATTTGAATTCAATTTAAAAGATATGAAACTAAATAAAATTGTACTCCTTGGTTTGACCCTTTTTTTAATTGGAGCTTGTACGACCAAACCCTCTACTGCAAATAAGCAATCACTAAAAGAATTAAAATTTCAATCGATTCTGGATTCTATTTACCAGGCACATCCAGGCTCTGGGGGCATTATGGTACACATAGAAGCACCAAAGCAAAATATCTCTTGGAGTGGTGCTGTCGGATGGAACATCATGAGCAGCTTAATTCCGATTGCTCCCAATCAGCCAGCCCTTATCGCAAGCAATACCAAGACCTATGTTTCCGCGACCATGTTGAGATTGATAGAGCAAGGCAAATTGCAATTACATCAAGCCATAGAAAAGCTACTGACTGAAAAAACCAAATTACTTTTACAATCAGATGGCTATCAACTTCAAGAAATTACCGTAGCCCATTTGTTGTCTCACACCAGCGGCATTTTTGATTATGTAAATGCGGATCAATTTTTTGAAACTGTAAAAAACAATCCCATGCACCGTTGGACGCGCGACGAACAAATTGCTTTGGCAATAAGCGCTGGTGCTCCATTGGCTCCACCAGGAGAAGACTTTAGTTATGCAGATACCAATTATTCACTGCTCACGGAAATCATGGAACAATTGACAGGACAACCCTACTACGCATCTATGAGATCATTGCTCAATTACGAAAAACATGGATTGCATTCCACCTGGTTTAGCACTATGGAAGAGAAACCCAAGGGGGTTTCCATGAGAGTTCACCAACAATCTGGAGAAATGAGAATAAGCAGTTACCATTTAGATCATTCCTTTGATTTGTATGGAGGAGGAGGAATCGTTGCGACTACCAAAGATCTCGCTCGTTTTTCTCAATTGCTTTTTAACGGGCAATTGTTTGAAAAACGAAAAACCCTGGATTTGATTTATACCAAAATTGAAACCAAGGTAGAACAGCCCCACGACTATTTCCTTGGTTTATCTGGTTCTAAAATCAAAGGCAAGCAGGCTTATGGACATGGTGGTTTTTGGGGGACGGTCGTTCAGTATTTTCCAGAATTGGATGCTTCTGTAGCCGTTTTTATTTTAGAAAGAGATAAAAGAATCTTACGCAAAGACGTTTTGGAAAGCATCGTGCCGCAATTGTGATTCTGGTATTTTTTGTAAAGAGAAACAGAATATTTGCTTATCTTTATAAGTGGAGAAATAAGTAAATCCTGTTTCAACAAAAAATAATACCATGAACAAAATCCTTTACACCTTTCTACTTTACTGCTGTGCTTTTCAGTATATGTACGCTCAATGCAACGAACCTGACAACCCTGGCCTTACTTGTGAACAAGCCCTGTTTCTCTGTGGCGATCAATTGGATGGCTTTTGCTCGACATTACCCCCGGATCCAAATCCAACTGGACCACACCCACTTTGTGGCGGAGGTTTTGTAACCAATAACACAGAATGGATTTCTTTTGTAGCAGGAACTACCAATTTGACTTTAATGGTAGAAGTGTCCTCCTGTAATACCAATGAAGGCATTCAATTTGGAATTACAAAAGAGTGTAATACTACATCGACCGCTGCAGAAATTGTTTGTAATCCTACTGGCCCAAGTATTGATCCGAAAATGATAAGTACCAATAACTTAATAGTAGGGGATGGATATTATTTATGGCTTGATGGCTTTGCTGGTGATGTTTGCGATTATGTCTTAACGGTTTTAGACGGAGCAATTGCATCAGATCTACCACCGAATACAATGATCACCGGTCCGGCAAAAGTATGTCCAGAGAGTGTGCCTGCAATTTTTGGTTTAAATATACCCAACAACAATATTGTCTGGACAACAACGCCTCCATTGAACTTCACAGATAATGGCACCGCGATTTCAATAAACGATTGGGGGACAGCCACAAGCGTAGATATTTGCGCCGATTTAACCAATTTTTGCCCAGGGAGTTCTACCCCAAATGTAGTTTGTAAAACAATCACTGTTGATACCATTTATGAATTGGAAGAAGGTCCTTTTTTCTACTGTCCTGAAAACGATGCTTACCTCCACACCGATGGCAATTATTACAAGGAAGGCATTCATACTGTTGTTCAAAGTTCTTCCTCGACTTGTGATAGTATTTTTATTATTGAAGTAATTAGTTATGACAGCCCAATTACCAATTTGGATACCATAATTTGTGCAGGTGATTTTTTGACTCTGGGCGGAAATGTTTTTGATAGCTCAGTTACAGATAGCCTGATTACCACATTGCCTTTTACATCTGATGGTTGCAGAACACAGGTTTTACTCAACCTGGAGGTTGTAGAAATCGATATGGAATTAGAATACGGAACAGATAGTGATTGTAGCCAATTTTCAAACGGAGGATTATTGATAAGCCCTGTTGGCACCTTGGGAGGAGGAGTTCAGCCGATTTATCAATGGGAAAGTCTGGACGGAATGATTTGCAATAGCGTCAGCAATGAAAGTACTCTTTTGGCTTGTGCCTTAGGGGAATATTGTTTAACCATTACGGATCAAATAACGAGCTGTGACCAAGTGGTCTGTATTACTTTAACCGAAGAAGACTTAGGACCGGATTTGTCTTTCTCCTCCATCATAGATACCTGCGGATTAGGTGCCGGATCACTAACTGTGGATATAACAGGCAATGATACTCCATACACCATTCAATGGAATGATCCTGCCAATCAAACGACTCCAACCGCTCAAGGTCTTTTTACAGGCAACTACCAAGTTACCGTCACCGGAGAAAGTGCTTGTTCCACTGTTGAAAACTTTAGCTTATCCGGGAATACTCCGATGTCTGTAATAATAGAAGTGCCGCAGGAAATCGAATGTTTTGGACAAAATACGGGAGTGGCTTTAGCTTTGGTTAATGGCGGCGAATTAGATTACAGCTATCAATGGGATATGAATGCAGGAAATCAGACCGAGCGGATCGCCATAGAGCTTTTTGCAGGAACGTATTGGGTTACGGTGACCGATAAAAATGGCTGCACCATCTCAGATTCCGTTGTAGTTAATCAACCAGAAGAAATTGTCGTTGATATTGTGCAAATCACTGCCGCTCATACTGGAGCAACAGATGGAGCAGTCACCGTTTCGATCAACGGAGGCGTCCCACCGTACAATACCGTTTGGGATGTCGACCCAGTTCAAATGGATGTATTGACCCTGACCGATCTGGCCGCCGGAACATATGGCTTGATTGTCACAGATGCGAATAATTGTACTTCCGAGGTTCAGATTGAAATTCCTTTAAACACCGCAGTTGAAAACCCTGCTTCTGGAATCTCCGATTTTCAGTTGTATCCAAATCCGAACACAGGGCATTTTTATTTGCATGGGGAACATTTACCAATGGCGGATTTGATGGTTGAAATTTATGACATACTCGGTAGAAGGGTAGAGTTGGTTGATCAGGAAGTAAATAGTTCTATGGGACAGTCTGGGGCAATGGAAGTGAAATTGGCCAATCCAACAGTAGGTCTTTATTTGGTCAAAGTGATGGGAAAAAATAATAAAGAGCTTGTTGGGGTATATGGAATGCTTGTTTTCTAAATTTTTAATCAAAATACAACCCAAATTAGTATTTTGGGGCTCCATTAAAAGAAAACCATAAGCTAGCAAAAAAGTAATCATGAAAGAACACACTTTACTCCCATTTCTTTTGGCAATCATTGCTTTTGCCTGTTCCTGTAATTCTACTTCCAGAGGAATGAACACCAATTCTGACTCCACTATTTCCACTAAGAAAAATAAAGTGGACATGACGATTCCAGCAACTGTTTATTACATCTTTGAAGATGGCCTTTATAGAGAAGGTGAATTGGACAGCGAAATGGAACCCATTGGAGGAGAGAAACAATTTTTGACCACCGTTTATAGAACAATAAAATACCCTCCAGCAGCGAGAAATAATGGCGTCCAGGGAATTGTATTGGTTACCGTAGTGATTAATGAATTGGGGCAAATGGAAAGTGCCGAAGTGAAACGTGGCATCGGTTCAGGCTGCGATGAAGAAGCTTTGGCTTCTGTAAAACGAGGAGGAGAAGCGGGCTTTGTACCAGCAGTGAAAAATGGAAAAGCAGTTAAAGTGAAATACGATATTCCAGTAAAATTTAAACTAGAGTAAGATAAGGTCTCAATTGGAGACCTATTCAGGCGGTTTTATATCCTAAATTTGCTTCTCTAGGCGAAAATGTAACCAAAATCCTGATTTTACAATTTGAGAAGAACTGCATAAAGAAGGGAAAATGGCTTCCCCAGAGTCAATTGTTTCCTGTTTTTCACCAAAAAGAACAAATGCCCGCCATCCGGCAAATCCCCTTGAATATTGGATTTTAGCAAATACCTGAGGACTTAAGCCGTTATTGCTTTGGAAAACATTACCTTGCGCCCTTTAAAGAATAAGCGCATTAAGCTAACTAATACCAGACTAATGAACGTTCCCGTAGTAAAATTTAACAGGAAAGACCAACCTGAGTTTTTTATAGAATTGAGGAAGAGAGTCAACCAATATTTTAAAGACAAAAATATCTCGAGGCACGCTAATTCTAGAATGGTATTCAAAACCATTTTTATGCTATGCCTTTATTTTATCCCTTTGATTTTAATGCTTACGGGGGTAGTGGCTACTTTATGGCCCATGATTTTGATGTGGACACTGATGGGTTTTGGTATGTCAGGAATTGGACTTTCTATTATGCATGATGCCAACCATGGTTCTTATTCTCAAAATCCAAAAGTGAATAAAATGCTTGGTTTTACCCTGAATTTTATCGGCGGCTATCCAGTCAATTGGATCATTCAGCACAATGTATTACACCATTCTTTTACCAATATAGATGGCTTTGATGATGATATTGGTAAAACAGGGGTTTTTAGAATGTCTCCAACACAGAATAGAAAAGAGTTTTTTAGGTTTCAGGCATATTATGCACCGATCATGTATGCTTTGATGACGATCTACTGGTTGATTGCTAAAGATTTTCAACAAGCGTTTCGATATGAGAATAAAAACCTATTGAAAGGGCAGGGACTGACTCGTGGGCAGGCAATTGCGGAGATAGCCTTCCATAAACTTTGGTACATTTGCCTGACGCTCGTCTTACCATTGATCATAATCGATTTGCCTTGGTACCAAATAGTGCTTGGCTTTTTATTGATGCAAGGAATCTGTGGTTTGGTTTTGGCATTGATTTTTCAACCCGCTCACGTTTTGGAAGAAACGCATTTTTACAAACCTGATAAAACGGGTAGTGTTGAAAATAACTGGGCCATCCACCAGATGAAAACGACTGCTAATTTTGCCAATAAATCTGTTTTCTTTTCCTGGTTTGTCGGTGGCTTAAATTATCAAATCGAGCATCATTTGTTTCCGAATATTTGTCACGTTCATTATAAAGGAATTTCAGGTATCGTAAAAAGTACGGCCAAAGAATTTGGAGTACCTTATTATCAACACAAAACCTTCTTCGGAGCAGTGAGAAGTCATTTTACTCACCTCAACCAATTGGGAACCGGAAAGTACGATCAGAAATTTGCGAAGGCTTAAAAATTATTCCTCGTAAAATAAAAAGCCAATGTGGATTTTCGCATTGGCTTTTTTAATTTAGCGTTTGTAATACAAAAAAAACAAGCATCATGCTCCCCAAATATGACAAAATCGGTATTGGCTACAACCGAACCAGAAAAGCAGATCCTTATCTCATCGAAAGACTTTTTCAAAACCTGAAACCTCAGAAGGGAGGCCATTACCTGGATATAGGATGTGGAACTGGCAACTATACAAATGTCCTGCAAAACAAAGGTTTTGATTTCACGGGAATAGATCCCTCTGAGAAAATGTTGGCAGCAGCAAAGCAGAAAAACAAATCCATCAATTGGAAAAAAGGAAGCGCAGAGCAATTGGATTTGGAAAAAGAAAGCATGGATGGTATCGTTGGAAGTCTGACCATACACCATTGGAAAGATTTGGAACTTGGCTTTTCCAATTTGTATCAAACCTTAAAAAAGGACGGGCGAATAGTGATCTTCACTGCTACACCACAACAGATGAGAGGCTATTGGCTAAATGAGTACTTTCCGATCATGCTGAGTGATTCGATGTTGCAAATGCCAACCTTGGAAAAGCTAAGCGATGCGATGAAACAAGCTGGTTTCCAAATGGAGAAAACAGAAAAATATTTTATTCAACCAGATTTACAAGACTTGTTTTTGTACAGTGGAAAACACGATCCAACTTTGTATTTTAGACCAGAAGTGAGAAACGGCATTTCTTCTTTTTCGGCTTTAGCCAATCAGGAAGAAGTGAGTCGTGGTTTAGCCAAAATGGAAAGGGAGGTGGCCAATGGCTGTATTAAAAAGGTGATAGAGGATTACGAAAATGAAATGGGGGATTATTTGTTTGTGGTGGGAGTGAAAAAATAGAATTTAAAACAACTTCTCAAAAAGAAATATGAAATTATTGCTGCCCTTCCTTTTTTTTCTGACTCAGACTATATCATTATTTAGTCAAAACCAAACAACCTTCGCCGAGCGAATATTAAGTGAATCCTATGCAAAAAATATTTTTGCTGGAGCAGTAGCAGGCTATTCCATTGATGGCAAAATCGTTTGGGAAAAAGGTATCGGTTTTCGAGACCTCAAGAATAAGGTACCAATGGAAACCAATACTTTGAGTCGTCCTGCCTCGATTGCGAAATCAATGACCGCAGTGGCCATTCTTCAATTGGTCGAGCAAGGTCTACTGGATTTAGATCAACCGATTCAAACCTATCTACCTAATTTTCCAAAGAAAAAAGAGGGAGACATTACCACTAGGCATTTGCTCAATCACACCTCCGGAATCAATGGCTATGCCTCTGGAAAGGAAAGTGAAACCCGGAAAAATTATCCGAGACTGTCGGATGCCGTGGAGGTATTTAAAGACAGAGATTTGGTTAGTACACCGGGAAAGACTTTTCAATATACTTCTTATGGCTACGTTGTCCTGGGATTGATTATTGAAAAAGTTTCGGGCATGACTTACGAAGCATATATGGCAAAAAATATTTGGGAAAAGGTTGGCATGAAAGACACTGGAATTGAAATATACGGAAAGACTTCTGCGAACCAAAGTTTGCTTTATCGGAGGAAAGGAAATGGTAAAATCAAATGGGTAAAAAAAGGAAATAATCTGAGCAACAGAATCCCTGGTGGCGGGTTTTATACTACGGTGGAAGATCTACTTAAGTTTGGACAAGCAATATTAAATGATGAACTAATCAGCGCAAATAGTAGAAAGATGATGTGGGAGAATCCTGGAATCAGAAAGAAAGAAGAAGGCAATGGCTATGGTTTTGGGTGGTTTTTGTATGGTGAAAACACGAAGTATGGCGTGGTGTATGGCCATAGTGGCGGACAAACTGGTTGTTCTGCTCAATTGATGCTTTTGCCAGAACAGCAAGCCGTGATTGCAGTGATGGCCAATACTTCAAATGATCGTGGAGCAGTCTTTCAATTATCGGTGAATTTATTTAAAGTCTTAGATGAAGGAAAAGAATAGGCATGCAAAAAACACTAAACACCTTTCCTGATAATACTCAAGTGTCGATTGCGATTGTACAAGGCGATAAAGTTGAATTCCAAGGCTACCTCAAAGAAGAAGCACAAATCCAAAGCATTCGAAACGATCAGTCCATCTTTGAAATTGGTTCAATTACCAAGGTGTTTACTACGCAAATTTTAGCGCAATTGCTGGTAGAAGGAAAAATAAAACTCCACGAAGAAGTTAGTCAATATTTACCCATCGAGCGATTAAAAAAATCAAAGATCACCTTTTTGCATTTGGCCAATCACACCTCAGGGTTACCGCGGTTACCAGATAATTTTTATACAGTCAAAAACTTTGAAGAACAAGACCCTTATCGAAATTACGGAGAACAAGATTTGCTGGAATACCTGAAGGACCACATGACTTTGGAGACTACTCCGGGAGAAAAATTTGCTTATTCTAATTTGGGATCCGGATTGCTTTCCTATCTCCTGGCAAGGATAGAAAAGAAACCTTTTGAGCAATTGGTCGCAGAAAGAATTTTTCAGAAACTAGGAATGAAAGATTCTACTTTTGAAATCAGCCAAGTCAAAGCAACATTGGTACAAGGACAAAACAAAGAGGGAATGGAAACCCACAATTGGGCAGGAGGTATATTGAATGGTTGTATAGGAATTCTTTCTTCAACAAGAGATATGTCTTTGTTCGTTCAGCAAATTTTTGAAATAGATAATCCAGTGATCAATTTGCAAACCCAAAAAACTAAAGACATCAATGTCCACAAAGCGATAGCGTTGGGGTGGGGGATACGCAATTGGGAAAATGGCACTTGCTCTTATAATCACGGTGGTGGAAGTGAAGGTTATTTGGCGTTTACGAAAATCAATCGAAAAGATAAAAAAGGAATTGTGATCCTCACCAATATTTCTGCCTTTCATCCACGTGCTCATGATATGGAGGATTTGTCTGTTCAATTGTTGCAGGAAATTGTGCTATCAGAAAAGAATAATTAGAAAGATGGAAACTGTACGCACTTACATAAAACCCATTGTCGAAGAAAATTTTAATGACCTACTTGCCATATATTGTAATGCAAACAACATGCAATATATCGGCACTGGAAAGTATGATTGGACTTTGGCGGAATTAAAGGAGAAGTGGAAGAAAATAGGATATTCCGAAGAAACAGGATTGGGTTTCCAACTTGTTTTTTTAAAATCAAATGACCAATTGATTGGGGAGTGTGGATTGTTGCCGACGGAGAAAGCGATCAGGGAAGAATTGGAATTGGCCTATTTGCTTGATGAATCTTATTGGAGGCAGGGTTTGGGGACAGAGATTTGCCAGGAATTAATGGACTTGGCTTTTCGAGAAAAGAAAGTGAAAAAATTAAAAGCAGGAATGTATACAAAAAATATTGGCTCGGCCAGGATCGTTCAAAAACTAGGATTGAAATTAACTTTGGAAGGGAATACGAAGCGGGGAGTGGCATTTCAGGAATACGAGATAAATCTGACAGACTTTAGGCCAGTTCTTTGACCCTTTCTTCCTTTATCATCGCCGCAGGCAAAGTAAAATAAAAAGTGGACCCTTTTTCCTCAGAAGAAGACAACCACATCTTGCCACCATAAGCATGGACGACTCGATTGCAAAATGCCAAGCCAATACCCGAGCCTTCATAATCCTGATTGGCATGTAGACGTTTGAACATTTGAAAAACATCCGCCTGGTATTTTTCAGGAATTCCAATACCATTGTCTTTTACAAAAAAGTAAAGCCCATCCTGTGGACTATTTCCAGTGCCTATAGTAATTACAGGTCGATCAGATTGATTGTATTTGATGCCATTATTGATTAGATTTTGTAAGACCTGAGCAATCAAAATAGAATTTACCTTTACTGGAAATAGCTCCCCAAAAAGTACTTCGGCATTTCGCTCTTTGATGATAGAAGTCAAATTGTGTTTGGCCATTTCGACAATATTTGACATTGGTGTTTCTTCTTGCTTCCCCAAATCTTTATCTGCAGTACTATAACTCAGTAAGCCGCTGATGAGCATTTGAGCCCGTTTCGAACTTTTAATAATAAAATCGAGATACTCCTTTGTACTGTCATCCAGGCGATCTCTATTGTGCCTTTGAATCAATTGAGCAAAGGAATATATATTTCGAACCGGAGCTTTTAAATCGTGAGAAGCAATATGAGCGAAGTCAGTTAGATCTTTATTGCTTTGTTGGAGTTGGTAGGCTTTTTGGGTCAACTCTTCTTCGTTTTCTTCCAACTTTTTTGTCAATACCCTGGTTTCCTCCAAAGATTTTTTTAAAATGGCCTGGTTTCTTTCTTCCTCTTGCAGCATTCGATTTAAATAGGGAAATAGAAAAAGCATGACTAATCCAAAACCGAAAAGACTGATTAAGGTGTTGCAAATTAGAGTACCCCTTACTTCAGCGATAAAATTATCAAAATGTTCATCCGCTTGCACATAGGCTATGATATTTTCATCATGATCCCGAATAGGAGCAAAAGCAGAAAGCCAATGTCCATATTCATCTTTGTATAAAGGAATGGTGCCTCCTTGATCTAATAGTTGAAAAGCACATTCCGGAAAAGAAGTATAAGTGTGCCGATAATATGGATCAATGCTGGAGGTGACAATGAAAGCCAGTTCATTTGATTTGCTCCCTGATTTTACAAAAGTATAAATGGGGGTTTCTAAATTATGTGCGCGATGAGCATTAGCTAAAATGTTGTGGATCAACGAATAATTCGGATCTTGTTTAAAGTGGGAAATCCCATCGAACTCAGGATGTTTATGGGTTAGTTGTTGATGCAAATGCCCATCAATTCTTCCTGACAGGTCATTGACTATGCCTTGCAATTTTTGCAGGGTGAGTTTTTCGGCATGATCAATTGTTGTGTAATAATCGCTGGTAAGAAAGTAGCCTGCAAGTAGTAAGAATGCTACTGCAACAAGCCGGAGTACCCGCTTGTTTAAAGAAGGTTTGTCCCAGAGACCGGAACTCAAGGCAGGCTGATGGACTGATTTTTTTAGCATTGGTATAGGCTTAACCCTGTACTAAATTCAAGTATTATGCCAGTAGTGATATAGAATGTTGAGAATATGATATATTGCAGGCTACAAAAACAATATGTCTAAAAAGTACCTTTTTCTATCAGAGCGGCTGGGGTTTCGAGATTGGATAGCCTCCGATGTGCCCCTATTGATTAACATTAATCAAGATGAGGAGGTGATGGCATTTTTTCCAGATACTACTTCCGCCTCTAAAACAGAGCATTTTGTCCAGAGGATGCAGCAACAGCAAGCAGAAAAAGGCTTTTGCTATTTTGCGGTAGACCGACTGGACTCTGATGCCTTTATAGGTTTTATCGGTTTGTCAGAACAAACTTATCCGGCCGACTTTACTCCTTGCGTAGATATAGGTTGGCGATTGGCTAAGGCGCATTGGGGGCAAGGATTCGCTACGGAAGGAGCCCAAAAATGTCTAACTTATGCTTTTGAAGATTTGGGTATGGAAAAAATTTATTCTATTGCACCTGTGATCAATACCAAATCCGAGCAGGTGATGAAAAAAATTGGAATGAAAAAGTTGCTGACCTTTCAACATCCTTTATTGTTGAAGGAAGAGCGATTGCGGGATTGTGTAGTTTATGAAAAAAAGAGAAAATAAAAATTAAAAATTATGGCAGTTACAGAAAGTTATCTCCAGTACATCGAAGATCAACTCTCCACCTTTGGGGATTTTGAAACCAAGAAAATGTTTGGCGGCATTGGTCTTTTTCGAGAAAAACTAATGTTTGGAATGATCGGCAATGATGTTTTTCGCCTCAAGGTAGACGAAACGAATCAAGGAGATTTTGAAGCAAAAGGAATGAACCCCCTTTTTTCAAAATCCAAGAAAAGGGAATGCCTTATTGGGAAGTTCCTCCGGAAGTCATTGAGGATAAAAAAGAATTAAAAAAATGGGCGACCAAGTCTTTTGCTATTGCAGTTGCGAAGAAAAAATAAAATCATAGTACCGAAATACTACTCCTTACCTCCGATAAATAATATTTAAAGAAGGGCCCAAAGAAAAGGACATAAATCCAAGACTAATTGATTGGTTTTGATTCACCAAAGTAAGTCCTGAATCAAAAGTAGAAACTTTAGTGGATGCCTTGCCTTTCATCACCGTTCCATTGATGCTCAACGAAATACTCCAGGATTTTTTAATCGCATAAGCGTAGGCAATTTGTGTGGTGGCAACCAGCCCTCCGCCAGCGTATTTTCTGGAATCTTTGCTGTTGATGTATAAGTGGTTTTGAATAGGCTCCAATAAGTGAATATCAAGGTCGTTAAAAGCCACAAACAGCCCGATTCTTTGTTGGAAATAAACCAGGTTTTTTTTGCTAATCGGCCAATCCCACTGCCTTCCAGTTTGTAAAGTCAAATTAAATCCTCCTTTGCGATACCTAAAACGATTGTCATCCATATTGGGTCGCTGTTCTCTTTTGTCATGCAATATTCCAAAACTAAAAACCCAACCCGAATTTTCATTTTTGGCTGTTAGTAGATAATGATTGGCTTGATCCGTAAAAGGTCCGACACTTGGCGGGAAATAATTTTGCCTGGAGTCATACAATTTAAGACTGCTAAGGATTCCAGTAAATTGGCCATCCAATTTAAATTCATTGGAGGAACTGCCAATGGCGAAATCGATGGTGGTCACTCCAGGTTCTATGATAAAAGTCCATTTGTCACGAAGAGAATCTGTTGATCCTGCAAAGCTTGGAAGAGCAGCAAGAAAAAATAAGAAGAAGGAAAGAAGGAAAGTAGGTGTTTTGTTGCTCAAGACTTATTAAATTTAATTACCCTCATTTTAAGAAAAGTTCTTTTGCTTTCCTAATTTTGGGAAGAAGATATATACTGTCAATAAAACATTCGCATGGAAGAAGAAACCTTATTCCTAAACATAGGAGAAAAAATAGAGGGAGCGGTAAAGGGCAATCTTTTTGGGAAAACCTGTTTTAAAATTAAAGGAAAAGCATTCATTTGTTTTTTTGAAAAAGACATGGTTTTTAAATTAACTGGCGAAGCGCATCAGGAAGCATTGAGTTTGGATGGTGCGCAATTATTTGATCCTTCCCGAAAAAACCGCCCGATGAAAGAATGGGTGCAATTGCCTTTTGATTATCAAAATCAATGGACTAAACTGGCTTTGGAAAGCGCAAAATATGTAGGAGGGGTTTAGCGTTCTTTTTTTAGAAAAACCAACATCCCCCCGCTATGAAAAAAAGATTACCTTTCTTTTTGCTGTTTTTTTCTTTTATTCAATTTGCTCAATCTCAGGACTCTCTACGTTTTAAAACAAAACTGGCATACGAATCAAAGAGTTTACACGTTTTAGGTGGTTCGGGAGCAGAGTTGATTAATCCGGTGGGGTTGAAGACCGTTGCAGATAATCCATTCAATCATTTTGCGATCTACGGAGGCTTAAAGGTTCGGTCAGATTACCGAGATAAATACCGACTTGAATTAGGTGTTTTTTTTGAAGAAAGAAATCATTCGGCAGGCAACAATCGAGTCCAACATCTGATCACATTTCCCAAAATTACTTTTACTGTAATTGATTCCTTTCAATTGAAGAATCAAGAATTTAAAACTTACCATTTGGCAGGGGATCTTTGGTCGCCAGAATTCAATGATCTTTTGCGAATCCACAATGTGGATTTTCATGGGTTTATTTCAAAATTGGGTTATAAAAGATTTTGGCTGGCTTTTTATAAAGTGTCCGATTTATCTCATAACACCGGAGTTGGTTTGCACGAGATGTCCAAAATATCTTTGGAGTATATTTCTCCATCAATCACTAATGCGTTTTCGTTTAGTATCAATGATATTGATTATCAAGAGGGGAGAGGTTATAATATTGAAAACTATTTCGAGTATCGTCTGAAGGTGGGACATAAACTCAAGGCGCATTGGAGCTGGAGAATTCATCCTGATTTACCTGCGTCCACCGCTCTAGCGGCTTTATCTGAATGGAAGTGGAAAAACATTCTTTTTATACTCGGGCTACAATATTACCAATCTGATTTTAATGTTGGTTTTGTCGATGTTGGCAAAATAAATTATCGAGGTAACTATGGTGATTTTATCGGAGAACAATTATACCCATTGAAGAATTATTTTCGTCCTTTCAATCAATGGGCACATTTTACTTCCTTTCAGGAAAGCAACGTATTTAATCTAGAGTCTCGATTTCAATATGAGACAGCCATTTATAAAACATTGCATTTCTTTATTGATCTGGATGTGAATATCTTACATACTAGTAGAGCCAATATTTGGTTGGCTTATCCATTCTACAATACAGGACTTTCTTTACATCTTTTAAAAACATTTCAGTTCGAATTCTCTGCCACGAATAAACACATGAACCTCGATTTGTCTTATCAAACTTTTTCTCCAAGTAAAAAACCTTTTTTTGCTATTTCTATTAAAGTTGATTCGGATAAGTAGATTGGCGTTTTAGCAATGCCTGAAAGAATGTTCAAAATCACTTCCTTTCCTCTTTTTCTTTAGGTGTCAATTAGTCAATTTCTCTAATAAAATTGCTAAATTGATCGCTTAATCTAAGCCTTATCCAACATGCAATCAGAGCGACTCTACTTCCAGAAATTCCAAGAAACAGATTATTCCCTTTACTGGAAATTGGCCAGTAACGACTCGGTAATGAAACACATCACCGGAGAGGCCAGCACCGAAATCGAAGCCAAAGAAAAGTTTGATAAAATCCTAAAGGTTAATAAAATTCATCCAAGATTGGGCGTTTATATCATTAGGAATAAAAAAACTCATGCTTTTGTCGGCCTTGGAAAAATGGAAATCACTAAAGAAAGGGAAGCCGAATTAGGCTATCTGCTCCTACCCGAAAACTGGGGACAAGGTTATGGCCACGAGATTGCCTCTTATTTGATCAGCTTTACCAAAACTCAACAAAATATCGAGCAGCTGATAGCAGTCATCGACCCTGAAAACACAGGCTCCAGAAGAATTTTGGAAAAGAACGATTTTCTATTGGATAGAATGGGAAAGTGGAAAGGTCTGCCTGCGGCATATTACAAAAGGAAAATATAAAGACTTCCATACAAAAATCATAAGATGCACATCAATAATGACAAGTATAAAAAAAGCAAAACTTTCAGATCTTCCCACCCTCAATAAAATCAGCTTCGCCTCCAAAGCCTACTGGAATTACCCGGCAGAGTGGATGGAAAAATGGCGACCTGGACTAAGGCTTCACCCTAAAGATTTTGAAGCACATCACATCTTTAAAATAGAAAACGCAGAAGAAATATTTGGCTTTTGTTTGCTTATGGAAAGGGAAACCGAATACGAGATAGAACATTTATGGATTCTTCCTGCCTATATTGGAAATGGCTATGGCAAACGTTTGCTCAACGAAAGCCTACAAGCCGTCGTAAAAAAAACAAAGCCTATTCTCGTTGAAGCAGACCCAAATGCAGAAGCCTTTTATGCTCGACAAGGTTTTGTGACTTATGATCAAAAAGAGAGTTATCCTAAGGGAAGGTTTTTGCCTTTGATGAGGAGGGAGGGGAGAGAGGGTTAATGTTGTGAGTGGGCGAATGTCGAAATGTCGCGACGTTTAGTTCCCATTCGCAATTCGCCCATTCGCCCACTCACACTCTCTAAAGCTTCACAATCCTAATAAGTTTCCCCATGTTTTTTCGTTCAGCGTTATACAATTTTAAAAAGTAAACACCAGAAGGATAGGCATAGAGCGAAAGCGTTCCGGTAAAAGTGTCATCGTAGCGGGCAATACGGCTTTCATAAACCAGTTTACCGGCCTGATCAAACATTCCCAATTTAAGGAAAACACTTTCTTGTTCGATGCCATGAGCTTCAATCTGGAAAACACCATCTGTTGGATTTGGATAGATTTTTATCGAAACATTATCACCAAGATCATAAGTACCTACACCCGTGCTAACTGTTGCCGTACCGGAGATGGTGCAGTCATCGGCATCTTTAACCACGATGTCATAATCACCTGAGGGAAGGTTATTAAAGACATTTCCTGATTGGAAGGTGACTCCTCCATCAATGCTGTATTGATAAGGGCCAACGCCATTAGAAGTATTCACCATGATTACACCATCATTAGCACCATTGCTGCTCTGATTGGATATATCCAATTCTATACTCAAGAGACATTGTTTGCCTGCGCAAAATTCATTTTCCTCCTTCGAACCAAATTCTCCGTCGCTATTGACCAGTTCATTTCCCTCTGCATCTTTGATGGTATATCTACCATTGCCATTGTCGCAGCAAATCCCATCTCCTCCGGCATCAGTAATTACAAAAGTATAACACTGTGTAGAGTCGAGGCAAAATTCTTCATCAATAAATGCCAGGGGTTGTCCCGGATAGGGGCCACCACTAACCACCACTACATCATTTTGATCCAAGACCTGCCAGGTGATTTCTTCAGGAGAAAAGTCAGTACGCAAACGTAGGTTGACGACTACTCTGCCCAATAATACTTCGACATCTTTGCTCAAAGCATCATTGACTGGTCTTTGATCCATTTCCATGTTTGGATTGGAGGTACTGGCTGTAATAGCATTGGTGCCTTCCAGTAAGCCTGTAATAGTCACCAGGTTTGGTGCACTTTCGCCAGGAGCAAGGTTTCCCGCCCAGTTGAAAGTTTGATAATCGCTACCATTTAGCTGAATAGTAATAGTGGCACTAGTCAAAGGCTCCGTTGCAAAATTAGTCAATACAAAATTTAGGTCGATACTTTCTCCACAAACTATATTGTCTCCACCAAGAATGGCAGAAATCCCGGCATCCGTTCTTACCAATCGGGAAACGACTCGACGCAGGGTATCATTAGACGTTGCCTGATCTCCAATTAAACTGGAAATAAACATAAATTGATAATCCTTAAGACCAGTCATGTCTACTGTAGGAGTAAAGGTATGGGTATAACTACTATCTGGATATAAAGTATAATTGACATTGTTGGAAACAGGACTGCCCCCTTCAAAAACATAAGCGATGCCAAAATTGGTGACGGTATCCAAACCATGATTTTTTACAATTACTTCAACCACTTCATTGGCTCCCAGATCAGGAGAACTTTGCGGACTATTCATCGTAATAGGTCCAACGTCTTTTTCAAATCTACCGATCTCAAAAGCAAGGATTCTGGTTCGGGAATTTCCGTTGGAAGCATATTCAGTGGTGTACCAGAAAGTGTGATCATTGGTAGGATCGACAGACATATGAGCATAATCACCAAAACGACCAAAAGAGCTAATGGTGTTTCCTCCGTCGACCACATTGTATTCATCAATGGTCATTTCTCCTAATGGATCGGTTGCTTTCCTTCCCGTAAAACGAACTCCAACGTAAGAATCAGGGCCAGTAATATTATAAGCCAAACCAATATTGCCAGAGCCATCGATTGCGATTCCTCCCATAAAGCGATGCAAACCATCATTTGGAGAGTAGGTTCCTTCCTGAAAAACAGACCAATCATTGCCGGTTGTTTTTCGCAATTCTACCCAGCGGATACCTGCCAATTCATTGCCATCTACGTCGGTCATAAAATTGAGTACAATGGTCTCGTGTGTTCCAAAATTTCGGTAGATAGACTGGTTCATAATGATTTCAGGAATACCATCTAACCCAGTTCCACCTTTTTGGGGAACACAAGCAAAACCAAAACCAGCAGCAGCACAGGCATAAGCATCATAAGGGGAGGTAACTACTGTGGTATTGCTTACCGTAGTATTCCCAGGATTGTCCCAATCAATATCTATTGAATAAATTTCTATGGCATCTTCAGGAGTGCTTCCCCAAGAAGAATCGTTTAAGGCCATGATGAGCGGATCAGAGTTTGGAGGTGTAAGTCCTGTCCAGTCTACCGGAGTGGCTACAAAAAAGCCAGCCTCTGTATTACTGTTTCCAGGAAGAACAATTCGCTGAATAGGAATAGAAGACTCTCCGGCCAGCATGGCGCTTCGATTGATGTAATAACTTTCCAATCCTCCAGCTCCTTGCTCATTAGTGGTTACAGTATAGGCATTGTTCCAAATTCCATATTTTGGATAATCCGGAAAATTAGGAGTAGAAAAACTCCAGGCATCCCATTCGCCCATCGGATCGGAAGTTTTGGACATGGCGACTAATAAGAAATTGGGATCAGGAAATTCCGTAATGATCCAACGATTTACTTCCTGGTCGTATAAAATAATAGGGTCGCCCGCTGAGGTTAGTCCAAATTGACTCCAAAGTGTATTGGCGGCAAAGGAATTTAAAATATTTCCTTCTTTATCATAAATCCCTATTGTGGTAGAGTTGATTGCCTGAACGTAATAATCTTTTCCTATATCGCCACTTGGATCATGTGGAGAACCAAAGTTGCTAAAAAGGCCAGGGACATTGACTAAAGGTTCTAATGGAAAAGCAGCACTGCTATTATTGTCCATCTGACGAATAGGGTCAGGGCCGATAAATTGTTTTTCAGGGTAAACGACCGTTTGTTTTCCTCTGCCTTCAAAGTTTTTAGGTGCTTTTTTAGGCAATTTGGCTTTCCTTCTTTTCTCTGGATCTGTAGGAGGCAGTGGAACTAAATGTCGAAGTGCCGGAATGCTTCCAAGGTGTTCGGCAAAAGTCTCTTGTACTTCAATATCAACTTTTTTAGTAGTTGACTGCGCTTGGGTCAGGCCAGTACAAAAAAGCAGGAGCGTAATAAATAATGTGATTTGTCTCATTTTTTTTATTCTAAGAATTTATGGAACAGGAACTTAAATGTCAGTTTTTAGTGGAAGGAATTCGGCTTCCAACACGGTATCAAATGATTTTATTTTTTGCAACATCTCCTCTGGTTGAATCAATTTCATATTGTATACAATGACCCAACGATTTTCGGTACGACTAGAAGGCCCTTTAGCTCTCGCTTCATAGGCTTTTAGTCCTTCCACTATCGGAGTAGGTACGGCCCTTTTAGCCAACAAGACCATGATTTGATCTTTTACCAATGTTTCTGTAACGGGGCTTGTTTTTTTAGCGGTACATCCGCTTAAGAAAAGGCTGGTCAGTAAAAATAAACAAATAGTAGATAACTTAATAGACATACAGGCAGTGTTTAAACAGTTCGGATACAATAGGGTTTAATCAATACCCGGCAAAGCTATGATCTATTGGGAAGCTAACCAAATCCAGCATTTGAAATTTTCGATGGATTACCACAGGAAGGAGATTACAAGTGACTGTAAATCTGTGTTTTATCTGTAAATTGGCGAGTGGAGGATAATTCTCAGGGATTTATTTATTCTAGGGTTTTGTCGTGTATTTAACTCGAAGAGAAGAGAGGAGCCATCCCGAATTTTAATAAACCAAATAAATGAGAGGTAGGCCGATTAAATCTTTTGCCAATCTCAAATATTTAATATTGATTGATTTTACTAAACATTCGGACATCAACTTTTAAGACTTGAGGTAGAAATTCAGCGACTAGTCTTTCGCGATTGTTTAGTAAAATCAATCATCACAGGAAATTCATAATTCAACATTTCTCTACTAACGCAATAAGACCACGGTACCCATAGTCACCTTTTTGCCCTTATCATTTTCCTGCCCGACCCAGGAACGACCATCTTCGAAAATGCCAAACGCTTTCCAGACATACATATCTTGCGGCAACAATTTCCCATTATGCGTACCATCCCAAGCTTCCGAAGGAATTCCTTCTTCCAAAGCCGTTGATTCCCACAGCAATTGACCATAAGGAGAATACACTTGAATTTGAAATTCCTTTAAACCAACTCCTGCAGGGCGGAAAACCCGGACATCTCCAATCCCTTGTTCTGGTGAAAATCCATTGGGGATAAACAAACCACTAAACAATGGAGGAATCAAAGTCAGCAAAGTATCATCCATGCAACCATATTCATTATTGGCTTCCAGGTAAATTTGGCGGGCACCATTATTGGTATAACGATGTATCGGATTTAATAAATCAGAACTATTGCCATCACCAAAATCCCAAAGAAATTCACTGGCATTCTGTGATAAATTTTTTAACTCAAATTCTCCATTGGCTAAGTCAGAACCAGTAGAGATAATTTCAAAATCAGCAATCGCTCTTGGATATACTTCTACTAAACCTTCCAACAACAAAGTATCAAAGCAAAGGTCATCAATCCCTGCGATCAACTGGATATCGTATTGACCAGCAGTGTTGAAAACTTGATTGGGATTTTCTTCCTCAGAAGCACCAGTGTCTCCAAATTTCCAGAAATAGGTACTCACATTTTCTGACAGATTTTCAAAACGGACATCCAAAGGACTACAACCACTATAATCCCTGATTTCAAAATCGGCAATAGGCTCAGGGTGAGTAGTAATGTTTTGATAAAAAGTATCAGTACAATTGAATTGATTGGTAGCCACTAAAGAGATGTTAAACGTACCTGCATTTTGATAATAATGCACTGGTGAATTTTCAACAGATTTGCTATCATCACCGAAATCCCAAATAAAGGCATCGGCTCCCTGACTAGTATTTTCAAATTGAATCGCAACAGGCAATCTGCACAATAGATTTTGATCAAAGCTAAAAGCAGCCTCAGGATTTGGGTTGACCAAAACATTCAACAAAGTAGTATCATTGGAACAACCAAAAGCATCCGTCGCAATCAATTGTACTTCATATAAACCAGGGTCATTAAAAGTATGCTTAGGATTTTCAGATACCGAAGTCGTACCATCTCCAAAATCCCAGATATAAAAAGCACCTTGGGTAGATTGATTGGTAAAAGTGGTGGTAAAAGGAGCGCAGCCAAAAGCTTCTTCTGGTTCAAATGCAGCCTTGGGCAATTCCTGAACGATGACTTCGCTGGTGTAGCTGGCAGGACATTGATTGAACAGCGATGTTCCGGTAAGCGTAACGGTAAATACACCAGCTTCCTGATACACATGTGTTGGAGAAGAGAGTAGGGAAGTATTTCCATCTCCAAAATCCCAGGAGGCTCCGGAAATGTTTGGCGACTCATTGGTAAATACAATCTCCGCACCCAGACACACAAAAGATTCATGGCTAAATTTTACTTCCGGTGATGGCAATACAATGATGTCTACCGAAACAGAATCAAAACCACAGAGGTTAGAAGCATATTGCACCACATGATAAGTCCCTGGTTGGGTAAAAGTATGGACGGGCTCGAAAGTATTAGAACCATTTCCATCTCCAAAGTCCCAATCAATATGAGCACCCGGACTGGCGAAATTGTAAAACTCTACGGTATGTGGCTGACAACCCACCCGATCTGAAGTATTGAAAAATGCCTGTACATCGGCAGGTGGTACAATGAGATCCTGATAAGCAGTATCTATACCACAACTGTTTGAAGCGATCATGGTAATGGTGTAATTGCTGGCTAAAGAATCTGCTACGAAAGTTTGGTTGGCGGGCATGGAGTCTGTACTCGTATTTCCATTGCCAAAATCCCAAAAATAATCAGTTGCACTACCCATTGAGATGTTGGCAAAAGCTACTTCTAAAGGAGAGCAGAGGTTGACCGGACTAAGTCCGAAATTGGCCTCCGGCGATGCTTTGGCGAGTACGGCTGCATTATAAGCTTTTTCTCCACAGAGGTTACGAGTAGTCAGAGTCACGATATAAGTGGTATCATTGCTCCCCGGCCAGTAAATAATCGGATCGGGAAAGATTTCCTGGCTGCTTTGTCCATTGCCAAAATCCCATTCAAAATCTACATCAAAACCGGTACTCTGATTAGTAAAGGTCACTTCAAAAGGAGCACAGCCTTCGTAATTGTCCAGGATGAAAACGGGTTTGGGAGATTCAGTAATCAAAAGATCCTGACTCAAAGTATCCTGACAGCCTTGCGGGCTGCTTACAATTAGTTGAATAGTGTAATTCCCTGCCTCCTCATACGAATGGATTGGCCCGGTTTCAATGGAAGATTCTCCGTCCCCAAAAAACCACTGACTGGTATAAGTTGGGTCGGAAAGATTTATCATTTGGATGGTATTCAATTCGCAATCTACATCTGGGATATTGAAATTAGCAGGCACTACATCGTGTACGGTAACTTCTTTGCTGGCACTGGCAGTACAGGCCACATCTGGATGATCAAAACGATATTCAATATTGTGAACACCCGCCTTTGCCACAGCAGGATCGAAAATACCATAAACAGCATCAATAATCCCAGGGCCAGACCACAGACCTCCATCCGGACCATCTGCCTCCAACCGATAAGCTTCATCGTACAAACAAAATGAAATTGGATCACCAATATTTAAATTAGTCAAATCGACAACAACGATTGTTTTACTGTCTACCACCTTACAAGTGCCGCTACCTGTAGAATAGAAGATGGCATGATCTCCACCGCCACTCAACAATGGATCAAATACGCCATTGATGGAATCAATAATCCCAGGACCTGACCAAATACCGTTGGAAGGAGAAAAGCCATTTAGATATAACAACCCGTCTTCAATACACAAGCTATCATTTGGCCCTGCTTCAATCGCTTGTGATTCAGAAATATTTAATTCCAGACTGTCGAGGTTGACACAGAAGGTGGCCGGATTGGTGTAGGTGTAATAGAGTTTATAAAGTCCAACACCATTGATGCTTTGAAAAACACCAGTAGGGGAAACACCCGGACCTGTCCAGATGCCTCCCGCTGGGTAGAAACCAGTCAATTGAATTTCATCGGGGCTGTCGCATAAACTTTGATTAGGACCTGCTTCGACCAATGGTAATTCATAAACGACCATAGTTTTTGCATCCTCATGGCTACAAGCATCCAAGTTGGTATAACTGTAATTTAAGGTATAAACTCCAGGGCCAGAGGCGACTGGGTCAAAAGCATTGGTGGCAGTAATCACCCCGCCATTATCGGAAGCCCAGGTGCCGCCAAGCGGAGTCCCTCCAGTGATTAAAATCGGTTCATCATTTTCACAAACAGATTGACTTTCTCCTGCGCTTACTGCTGGTATGGCATTGATCGTGATTTCTATACTTCCCTCCAGATCACAACCACCATCGAGGAAAGAATAATGCAACATATTACTACCTATGTTTGCGATTGCAGGATCAAACCATCCGCTGGCACTCACCCCATTTCCACTCCAGATTCCACCTCCCGGGCTAGCCGTCAATTGAAAAGCGGTTTCATTTTGACAAAAACTTTGATCATCGTCCAATTGTAAAACACCAGCTTCCTGGATCGAAAAAGTATCCGCAATTATTTGAAAGCCACATTGATTTTCAACGGTCAATTCCACGATGTATTCACCAGGCGTATCGTATTCAATTCCTTGAGGAAAAGATTGATTGGATTGCCCGGGACTCCCTCCGGGAAACTCCCAATGATAGCCAATGATGGTGCCACCATTTGAGGAGATTTCCAGATTGGAGGGAGAGAAGTCCAAGATTGCGGTTTCGCAAAAATCGGGTATTGGGTCAAGGGAAATGAAAGGAATGTCAGCGATTACAATAGTCGTATCCCAAGTGTCGGAACGACAGGGATTCGATGTAGTTAATTGAATGAAATAAGTGCCTCCTTCTTCAAAAATCAATTCCATGTTTTCAGAGTTGGCATCGAAACCAGCAGCATAGGTCCAACCCGTTGGAGGATTTATTTGCCAGCCATAAGTGATGCTGTCACCAGTGGATTGATTGCTAAAAATGGCTGCGGTAGGAATGCACTCATCTGGCAAAGAAGGAGTCACGGATGAATTTAAATCCAGGTCAGCACCAGCATTGGGAGACGTTAAAACGGTATAGGTTTGATCGTAAGAAAAACTGCCACAGGAAGGGCTGGTGATGGTCATGGTCACCGTATAATTTCCTGCAGTTAAAAACTGAATTTGGATTTGGCTGGAGTTAAAAAGATTTCCACTTATCAATGCCCAGTCAATTCCAACTACTCCGGGACTGATGGTCCAACTTGGCGTAATACTGGATTCACAAATGGAAGGATTTCCGCTGTATACTTCATTGACATTGGTGGAATTGTCAGTGATGGTAATCACATCTTCTTGACAAACCAAACTGCTTTGATTACTGAGAAATTCAGGTTCAGGGGGTGTGCTTATTTCAATGGGTTCGATGGTTGCCTGAGAAGAACCACAGGGGTTGGAAGCGACCAATTGTATATCAAATGCATTTTGATAATTTCCAGTGTTGGTTTCTAGTCCGCAAGAAGATTCGAGAAAAGTGTAGCTGTAGATAGACGGGACGTTGGACTGGTCATAAGTTTCAATGAGTTCACCGCCGATGTAAATGAAATACTCTGTGCCTGTTGGATTATTATCGGTATTGCTAATCGGAAAATCGAGAGTAGCAGGCGCGCAAAGTCCAACAGTATTTCCCAAAGTAGCCAAGCCAACAGAAGGATTACTTCCACTATAAAAAACATAGGTTTTAGTAGCAGTACAAGCATTGCTTCCAAGGACGGTGACGGTCAAGTCGTAATAGCCATAAGCGGCATAAGTATGACTGATAAAACTGGAGTTGGGAAAAGTAGTATTGTCGAAATTTTCAATGATATTGTTTCTAAGGCCAATGGAAATATTAGAGGGAAAATCCTATACGGAAGAAAAGAAAAGACTGATATCTATGAGGCTTATATCGCTTCAAGTAATTTAACCTTAACCTCTAGTTACTTACCGACATCGGTGACGAAAGCAGATATGAAAATTTCTTTCAAAGATAAAGTTATTAATTTTGAAAAATATAACTAAAAAAAACGATAAGCAAACAAAATACTCTATATAGTATGGCTATGTTCCGAACTAATAATTGCTAGTCCCTAATGTACAAAATATCACTCTCTGTCTATATCCGATCTTCTTCCGGGAAATGCAAGTATATTACGTATAAACACATGTCCCAAACCATCTTGTATCGGCGAAATAGCTACAGCTCCTTCACCTTTTCCAACTCCCCATTTCTCGTTTGAAATATCACAGAATATTCCAATCAGTCCTTCTGGTGAATAACGGCCTGGAATTGATTGTTGAAAAAACACTAAATCACCTTTCGTCTTCACCTCAGAGTCACGTCTACCGTTGTCACCTTTTTCTTCCTTTGTAATATTATAAAGACCGTATGCAAGAATCTCACCTGGAATCGCAGGTGAACCTTCGATTCCACCAAACTCGCCATGATATTAATGATTGTCGACTTTCCCGCACCGTTCGGCCCCAAAAGCCCAAAAATCGACCCCTGCGGAA
>JAVJHY011485083.1:0-13365 GCA_035593235.1 Phascolosoma agassizii | reverse complement strand
CGCGAGCGTGACCGCAAAGTCGACCACGTCGAGCGCTTCGACTGCACGTGCCACGCGCGTGGCACTCTCGGGATCCGGCAGAATCGTGTCCATCGGCCAAGGCGAGCGAGCGCCGGCTTCCTCAAGCAGATCGTTGAATGCTTGGACACTCTGCGTTTCGGGATCTCGCATGCGAACGACATTCGCGTCGAATTGCACATCGAAGGTTTTCCAAGCGCCGAAACAGAAGAGCACGAAGGCGACGGCTGCAACGACGCGGGGTCGATCGGTGAGCGCCCGCCACCAGGTGCTACGGAAGTGCATCTCGCGCGGCAGGTCTCGCTCGGGATCCAGGCGGCAAATCGTCGAGAGGAGACACGGAAAGAGGGTGGTGGTGAGCAGGAGATTCACGATCATGCCGGTTCCGGCGATGAGCCCGAGTTCAGCGACACCGATATTGTCGGTCGGAATGAAGACGTAGAAGCCCGTTGCGGTCGTGAGAGTACAAATAGCAAGGGAACTTCCGACGTGTTCGACGGCGGCGTCGATGGCACGGTCGTGGGCGAGCGGACCCTCAGGATCGCGGCGGAGTGCGTCGGCGTAGGCCATGCCTAGGTGGATCGTGAAGTCTACGCCGAGGCCGATGAAGAGAATTGCAAAGGCAACTGAAATGAGATTCAGCGAGCCGACCGATGCAGCGGCGAACGCGCCCGTCCAAACCAGGCCGACAAGCAAGGTGATCACGGCGGCGATCACCAGCCGGAAGCTTCGCAGTGCGCGCAATAAGATGAGAATGACGAAGACGAAGCAGATCACACCGCCCATGCCGATGTCCCAGAGAATTCCGACCATCTCTTCGTAGTTGAGAGCGGGATTTCCGGTGATGCGCACCGTGACGCCGTGGGCGGGATCGAGATTGAACTCCTTCGCCACTCTTTCGATCTCGGCCATCGGTTCGGCAGCGGCGAAGAGGCTGCCGAAGTCGAGGACGGGGTCGATGATTAAGACCCAGCGCTTCACGGTTTCGACGGAAGAGCCACGTAAGAGAATTTCTTCCCAGGAAATTTCGAGTGGAAACTCGCGGTAGGCCTGGACCGTCGCGTCGCCGACATGATCGAGCATGCTCGACATTTCGGCGAGGGATTCGCCCCCCTCTCCGCCCGCCGATTCGAGTCCCCGCTCAATCAGCGAAGCGAGATTGGCCACGGTCGGTTCGCGTTCGAGGGCTGTCAGGATGGGCTGGACGCGTGCGATCTGGAGGCTGAATTCGTCGAGCTCATCGAGATTCCGGTAAAGCAAGCCGTTGCGTTCAAAAAACTCGCCGGCGCCGGGGATATACACCTCGCGGAAGAGTTCATGGTTCTTGGTCAGTTCGGCTTGTAGCTGACTGGTCGCGGTGCGTGCGATTTCAGGCGTTTCGCCGTCAATGACGACGAGCATGACATTCTCGATATTGGGAAAGCTACGCGCGAACTCGAGGTAATTCTGTCTGGCTTCGAGGTGTTCTGCGACGAGGGTGACGTTGTCGGAATTGATACCGAGGTTCATCGCGGCGTACGCGCCTGCGGCGATGGTGATGAGTGCGATGCCCGCGAGCGTCGTGCGGGCCCGTTGCGTCACGAGTCGCACCCAGCCCACCAGAGTATTCGAGAGGAGCGCTTCGATTCGTTCCATGGCGTCGGAGTTCGCTTTTCTTCAGTCCGCTGAGTCCGTGCGCTCGCGCGCTTTGCTCGACCCGAACGGAGGGTTTAGGCGGGGGCGCGGCGAAGCGTACCGAATCAATCGCCGTCTCGCGGATTTTCCTCCTTGGATGCGTCGATTGCTTCGCGTGTGAATTCGAGGGCGAAGAGCAGCCCAAAGAGCGCGCGAGTCGTGATCAGCGCGAAGGAGAAGACGAGGCTGGCGGCGAGGAGCTCCGCATCGCTCGCGACGCCCTTGAAGAGTTCGACGAAGACGAGCTGGCCGGTGCCGAGGCCCCCCGCCGCGATCGGAAGTGCTGAGACGACGAGCATGATCGAGACATTGAGTGCCAATCGAAGCGGTGAGACCTCAAAACTGAAAGCCCACATGAGGGCTTCGACAAGGAAGACATAACAAAGAACAAAAAGGACGCGGAGGAAGCCGAGCTCGATCAGCAGGGCGGGCGGCGCGGTTCGCGGTGCTCGAAAGAGGTTGGCGTTCCGCAGGCGTTCGAGGAGCGAAAATCGGGTGGGGATGCGGAGGAAAACGAAGCCGGCGGCGATGGCGCCGAGAACGGAAAGGATCAGGCCGATACGGACGCCGAGCGCATCCGTTTGCATGAAGATCGCGCCGGTCGCAGCGAGCGCGAGGACCGCGCCGATATCGAAGAGCGAGATGAGGAAGACCATCCCGGCTGCGTCGGCGAGTCCGAGCCCGGTCCGCCGTCGCAGAAGTACCGAGAGTCCCGCTGCGCCGACCGCGTAGTTCAGCACGTTCAGCAAATAACAGGCGGCCTTGATTCGCGCGGCCGTGGTGAAGCGAAGGGACGCTCCGGCATCGCCAGTGACGCGGACGAGGCAGCGGGCTTCGATGACGACCGTCACAAGGTTGAAGACGAGGAAAGGCAACACGAGTCGGAGCGCGATTTCGAACGTGATGGCATCGGCGACGGCGCGCGCATCGATTCGTCCGAGCAAATACACAATGGCGGCCGCGCTGATTGCGATCGGGAGTGCCACGCGGAGGAACCGAACGACGGGACTCGGTGTGCTTGGTCTCTGCTCTTGCTCCTGTTTTCGGTCGTTGCCGGTGGGCGCGGAACGCGAGTCAGTCATGCACGCCTCGACTTTCGGAAATGACTTGGTCGATCGCGCGACTCATATCGTCGGCCGCGCGGTCCCAGCGAAATCGCTGGCTCCACTCGAAACAGGCCGCGCGCATCTCGTCTGCGAATGGGCCGTCGTCGAGGAGACGAGCGAGGGCGGCGGCGAAGGCATCGATATCGCCCGGGGACGCGAGGAGCCCCGTTTCAGCGTCCCGAATCGAATCACGAAGGCCCGGAGCATCGCTGGCGACGACGGGCGTGCCGACGGCATTGGCTTCGATGACCGTGAGGCCCCAGCCTTCTTTCTCGGAGGGGAAGGCACAGACGCGGGCTGAGGCAAGGAGTCGGTCGCGTTCGGCATCGTCCACGAACCCCGCCCACTCGATTCGTGCGTCGATCTCGAGCTGTCGCGCGAGTGCTTCGAGGCGAGGCCGATCCGGGCCGCGGCCGATGATAGAGATTTCGAGATCTGGAAATCGATCGGTCAATTTCGCAGCGGCGCGAAGCATGACGTCGACCTTTTTGTAGGGCTCGAGTCGCCCGACATAACAGATTCGTCGGGGTCGCGATGATGTGCGGTCGATTTCGAAAGATGGCGGGTCGATTCCAGGGTGACTTAAGTGAATTCTGTCCGGCGAGATGCCACGGGCGATGAGATCGTCGCGCGTGCTCTCCGAGATCGCGAGGAAATGATTCTTTCGATACGCAAAAGGAATCCCGCGTTCAGCGAACCAAACGCCCGCGGCGATCGGCCAGGAGACCTGGGAGAACGCGACCTCGCCGAAGAGATGATGACAGAGTGCGAGGGTCGGAATCTTCGATAGGAGAGGCGTGTAGTAGGGGATCTTGTTCAGGCACTCGACGATCACGCTGAATGGTGAACCGCGATTCGCCTGTCTGAGTCGCCCTGGAAGATTCGCGTAGTAGCGGGGCAAGGGGCCGCACCGCTCCACTTCGATCCCGGCGTCGAGCGACTTGTTCGCGCCGCCGCTGAATCCGGTCGAGTACTGCACGACATGGTCGCCGCGGGCCGCCAATCTTGAGAAGATCTCCCGCACGTGAATCTCGGCGCCGCCTGCGCGGGGATGGGCGGGATCGCGTTCATTCAGAATGAGAATGCGGCGGGGAGACATCATCGATTGCTCGTGCGCTGAGCGCCCGACCGCCAGAGTCTGCGTTTAGACATCAAACTCAGAGCCGATTGGTTGCGTCGGCGAAGCGAAGCCACCAAACGAACCACAAGGCTTCGAGGCCGATTCGCCAATCGAGCTTCGATTCGCCTCGCGTGCGATCCAGAAAAAGGAAGGAGATCTCTTTGATTCGTGCCTTCTGCCAAACGAAGCGGTAGTTCATCGCGATTTGAAACGCGTAGCCGTCCGCGCGAATCCGCTCGTACCCCATTCGCTCAAGGAGCTCTCGTCGGACACATCGAAAGCCGCCCGTCATGTCGGAAATCGCGAGGCCAGTGGCCAATCTCGCGTAGAGGTTTCCGAAGTACGAAATCAGGATCCGCTCGATCGGCCAATTGACGACGGTCACGCCGTTCAGATAGCGCGAGCCTAACACGACGTCGTGGGTTTCGACCTCGCGCAAGAGAGTGGGAATCTGATCCGGAGGGTGCGAAAAATCCGCGTCCATTTGAATGACGCGATCGGCGCCGAGTTCGAGCGCCCGCGCAATTCCGGCGCGGTAGGCGGCGCCGAGGCCGCGCTTCTCCGATCGATGAAGGACATGGACGCGTTCGCTTCCGGCCACGAGTTCGTCCGCGAGCCGACCCGTTCCGTCCGGTGAATCGTCGTCGACGACGAGGACTTCGATCTCGAGGGCCTGCTCGAGAATCTCGGGAACGATGAGCGGCAAATTCTCCGCTTCGTTGTATGTGGGAAGGACGACGATCGTCCGCGCCATAGTATTTCTCCGAAAGTCGAATGAGAGTACTTCCTCGGCCTATTGGGGCACAAGCACGATCGAACTGGAAGGGCGTTGTCGCGGGGGCTTCGCGGGCCGCCTGCAGGCGGGATGCAACCGGGCTGCGTCTCGAAACGGCCGTCAGAACGCTGCTGAGGCGGCGATGAATCCCTAGACTGACCCCGTGATCGACAATGCATTCCGCGAGCGACTTCCGGCTTTCGTTGCACCGCTGATCGCGGTCTATCGGACGCTGGGGATGACACCGAACCATGTCAGCGTCTTGGGCTTCGCCCTGGCGCTGTGCGCGTCCGCTGCGGTTGCGACGTCTCACCCCGGGATGGCCATCGTACTTTGGTGGATCTCGCGCCTCGCGGATGGGACGGACGGAATCTACGCACGCGCGAGCGGTCAAGAGAGCGACTTCGGGAGCTATCTCGACATCGTTCTCGATATGGCGGCCTACGGCGCAATGGTGATTGGTTTCGCAATCGCGACGCCCTCACTCGCGCCGGAATGGACCGCGATGTTATTCCTCTACATTCTTTGTATTGCGAGTGCACTCGCGCTGGGCGCACAGGAAACCAAGCGCGCCCTCGAGCCGAGGGATAATCGAGGACTGCGCCTCGGGGCGGGACTCGCGGAGGGCGGTGAGACTGGAATCGCCTATACGATCTTTCTGCTCTTTCCCGGCATGCTGCTGGTGTCGACCCGGCTTTGGGTCGCGATTCTGTTGCTTACGATCCTGGCCCGAACGCTGCTGGCCTACCGGAGCCTCGGGCAGACCCCTTCGGCTCCGGACTGATCCCCGGGTCCGCCGGATTCTCCCGCTCCCGACCGATCCCTTCATTGTTTTCGTCCTCCTAGGCTTCTGAAAGCCCACGATTCCGTGTCGAGATCCACACAATGAAACTCTTCCCATTCGGGAATGTGACATCGATCATCAAGCGCAGTGCCCGATCCAACCGATACGCAAGAGAGTCCGTTGACAGTCCGAGTGTTCGAGTCGGAAAGGGAATATCCGTGGCGCGCATCACACGAGCAAATTCACACCACCCCATCAGGAATCTCGCGATCGCGAGATTCCTGGTTTTGGCCTTCGCGGTGAGCGGCGCCCAATCAGCGAGCGCGGACGTCGACGTGTACTTGGCGCCGCAGATCGGCATCTCCGCGATGACGGGTGAGACCGGCGGTCGTGTTGCAATTCTGAATCCCGCGAGTTTTGCGTTCCAGGGGGAGGATACGGATTCATCGCCCCTAGTTGGAGTTTCGCTTGGTTTAGAGATTCCGATGGACGAAATCGTTCCGCGCGAATGGTTGCCGAATATTCGAATTCCGAACTGGCCCGTTCGTTTCGAGTTCGAATACACTGATCTTCGTGAACATGAACTGAAGACCAACGGCTTCGGTTCTGGTGCTGCGGACTACAACACGGAGGTGACTTCACGGACCTTCGTTGCGAATTCTTGGGTCGATGTTCCATTCACAACGATCTGGCGACCTGTGCAATATGTGTTCGGGCTCGGCCGGCAACCGAGAATGAGGCAATGGCTCGAACCGGGCGGATTCTATCTGGGCGGGGGGATCGGCTTCAGCGAGGTTGAAATCGACGGATCCGACAATCAGTTTACGGGCGAAGACGAAGCGCTTGAATTTTCCTGGAATGTTGGAACCGGTGTGAACTACGCGATCTCTGAACGAGTGACGATATCCGCAGGGTACCGCTACCTGAGCTTGGGACCGGACGCGGACTACACCCTTGACTTGACGGGCGGGACGGGTTTCAACGATGAACTCGACTACACCCTCGAAGTGCACGAGTTCCGAGTCGGGATTCAGGTCAACCTATTTTCGTTCCGAGGCGCCTGGCGCTAAGGGTCGGGTCGGCCGCAACCGGGTCGTTTCGTAGCGACGGCTGAGGCCGTCGGATAGCCTGTCAAAGTGTCTCGACACCCGCACCTTCGAAATGCCCTCTGCATCGCGTTTTCAGTCTTCCTTTGGCTGAGTGGGCCCACGACGGCCGCCGCGCAGTCGGGCGGGATTGCGATCAATCACGAGCGCATTGAAATCGCCAAGCTGGTGAAGCTCGTCGGCGAGGCGAACCGCCGCACCATTCTGCATGACGAGACGCTTCGTGGTGTCGTTTCGCTGATTGCGAAACGGTCTGTCACGGAAGACGAAGCTTGGTCGATGCTCGAAGCCTCGCTTTCGCTCCTTGGGTTTTCCTTGCTGCCAGGGCCGGAAGGTGTGTGGCAGGTCGCGAAGATCGCGACCGCGGTCGGTGAGGCCCCCTTTGTGGCGGGCGTGTCCGAGCGGAGCGAATCCTTTGTCACGAGTTTGATTCCGCTTCGGATTGCGGAGCCTGCGGATGTGCTCGCGGTCTTGGAGCCACTCTCTGGTACAAGCGTCACCCTCGTGAACCACGAACACTCGCGCAGTCTGATCGCGAGTGGACCCGAACGGCGCATCGCGCGACTCATCGAAATCGCCGATGCCCTGGATCGCATCGACGAGCGCGAGACCCGTTACCGCGTGCTTCGCTACCGCGAAGTATCCGAAGTCGAGGAGAGAATCGAGACGCTCTTCGTCCAGCACGCCGCAACCGCCGATGCCCTCGAGGTGTGGACGGATAAGCGTACAAATAGCGTGATCTATCGCGGCACGGAAAAGGGGATCCGCTCGCTGTCGGCTTTGATCGACCGATTCGACCAACCCCTCGAACCCAGCGGAAAGATCCAAGTCTTGAAGGTCTTGAACCGTGATGCCGAGGAAATGGCGGAGATCATTCGGTCCTTCAAGGCAGACGGCGGGAACCCAGTGCGGCGTCTTCCGGGCGCGCAGCGGCAGCTGGGCGTGCTGGCCGGAAATGACTATTCGATTGCTGTGGATGCCGCGACAAGATCGTTAATCGTGCAGGGGAGCCCTGAAACGCAACGAGCGGTTCGTGTGATTCTCGAGACGCTCGATCAACCCGTGCAGCAGATTGCCGTCGACTTGAAGATCACTGAACTCAGAACGCCCTCGGCCTTCTCGAGCGCCTTTGGAATGAGTATTCCCCTGTCGGCCGGAGACGGTGGTTCGGGCGAAGTCATCGCGCGTTTGGTGAGCACGCCCGGCGGCGCTGGCCTCGCCGCGGGCCTCGGCGCCGACACCACGATATTTGGACGTGTCGATCAAGACCTGAACGTCCCTTTTGTCCTAGACGACGGATCGGGCATCGCAGTGCCGATCGCAAACACCGGCGTCATCACCGCGGGGCAGATCACCGCGCATAACGAAGTCTTGATCGAGCCGAGTCTTGTCGTCACGGTGGGCGATCGCCACGAGCTCTTTGTGGGAACCAATATTCCTCTACCTGTTTCGGGCGGCGATACGGAATTGACGAATTCCGCAGGCTCGGGGTCGGGTCCGAGTCTCACACGCCGCACGACGATCGAGCGCAAGGACGTGGGGATCACGATCGGCATCGAAGCGACGGCTGGCAAAGTCGGGGATATCGTCCTCGATCTCGATGTCGAAATCTCGGACCTGACGGCCTCCCTGGCAGGTGATGTTGCGTTAGTCGGCCCCACGTTCGTCGAGCAAAAATTCGTCGCCAACGCGCGGCTCTCAGACGGCCAAGCCGCGATTGTGGCCTTGAATCACGACCGCCGAGAGTCCAGCGCCGAGGCCGGCACACCCTTTCTTTCGGAGATCCCATTTTTGGGCTGGTTCTTTCGATCGACGTCGATTCGGAAAGACGACGTGCGGCTGATCTTTACTGCACAAGTTCACCGAGTGGAATCGCCCGCCGAATTAGCCGCCGACACAATTCGGAAACGACTCGCTTTCGAACGCCGGAATGCACAAACTGCCTCACTTCCGAAGGTCGAAGAGGGGGATCCCCCTTTCGCCGTTCTCGTCACGACTCGATCTCAGCGCGAGGACGCCGATTCGATTCTGGAGAGCTTGTTATTTCGCGGTTATGCGGCGGAAGTCCACTCTGTGATCCATGACGGAGAAGAATTTTTCGACGTTTACGTGACCGCGTTCGCTTCGATGATGGATGCGGCCAATGTCGCATCGGATCTCGCAGGCGAAGGCTGGCTTTCGGATCTCAAGATTTTGCGGACAGGTTCGTGAAGCTCGACGCTCCCTGAGATTTTTCCCGATTGATCGATCACTAAGTGGGCGAGGCCAATGTCGCCCAGGAAGTCGAGCGCTTGCCGTTCGGCGTGGACCATCGCAATCGTCGATGTGATGCCCGCGACCAGGCAATGGGGCGCCGTGACGGAGACGCAGGCCGGCCCCTCGCGATAACTCTCCCCTGTTCGGGGATCCATGATGTGCGGATAGCGGGTTCCGTCGATGACCATGCAGCGTTCGTAGTCGCCGCTCGTGGCGAGTCCACCGGATGAGAGAGCGATTCGTGCGATGGCGCTATCGGGGTCGCGCGGGTTTCGAATGCCGATCAGCCAGGGTTCAAGATTTGGGTGCGGGCCGATGCAAGCAAGGTCCCCGCCAAGGTCGACGAGTCCGGATGTGATCCCATTTTCTCGGCAGAGTTCCGCGACGCGATCCGCTGCATATTCTTTGACAAATCCGCCGAAGTCGATCTCCATGCCGGCGAGGGGCAGAACGAATCGCGGCGAATCCCAAACAACCTTGTCCCAACCGACGAGCGCACGAGTCATCTTCAGCGCATCGGGATCCGGAAGCTGACCCGATTTGAAATCCCAGACTCGCCGCAGGACGCCGGAGGTAGGGTCGAAGCGCCCTTCACTCTCCGCATGTGCGGTGGCGGCGAAGTCGAGGAGGGCGGCGGTCTCCGCATCGAGCTCGAGACCCTGCGGATCGCCGGCGCTGCGATTGATCTGAGTGGTGAGGCTGTCATCTCGGTAGCGAGAGAACTTATGTTCGAGGCGCCTAATCTCTTGCGCGCAGAGGCGCATGATCGGCATCAGCGCGCTGCGAGACGGTCCCCAGAAATGAATCTGGCACGGACTGCCCATGGCACGGAACGAGAATGCTTCGAGCCGCATGGTTAGAACCGAATCGTAACGGTCCCGGCGAAGACCTGGAAGTTGACGATGCCGGGGGCTTCGTCTCGGTCGCTCACTGTGGTGAGCGCATAACTGCCGTCCGACAAGTAACGTTCATAGGAGAGCGACGCGATGATATCGAGGGTTTGCCACAGATCGAGGAGGGAGAGTTCGACATTGAGCTTCGTCGAGATCGCGCCAAACGCGGAGAGCCGGAAGTCGTTCGAGCGCTCTTTCGGGAGAATACCGATCGGAAGAATCGGCTCGTAGAACTCCGCTTTGCTCTGAGAGTAATATCGAACGGAGGGCGTAATCGTGACGAGATCGAAGATGGATTGATACCACGCGAGCTCGATGGTGTGCGAATTCACCTTGAACGTGTCTACATAGAATCGATAGTCGAGATGGATAGAAGCGTTGGCGGGCTCGATGTGTTGTCGAATTCGAGCCAGAAGGCTGACCTGATGTTTCTCTTCCGGTCGTTCATCAGAGAAGAATCCAGAGCCGCCGCCGATATTCTGAATCTGCTTATAGGGGTCGCTCAGATAACCTTCAGAATATTTGTAGTTGACGCTGACTTGGGCCGTCGTGGACCGTGTGAGGATTTGTGAAAGGGCGAGGAAGCCGTCTATGCTGAACTTCTCTTCGTGTCCTGGGCGCGTAAGGAAAATGTCGGCGTCGGTCGGGTCGATCCAGTCGTAGGAAAACGCTCCGTTGACCGAAAGCGTTGTGTTCTTGTCATTGAAGTTCCGGTCGCCGCCGATGCTGAAATGGGTCGAGAAGTAATCTTTTTCCTTCGAGAAGCCCCAGGCGAAGGAATCTTTTCCTGAGTCGAGGTAGTAGTCGAGGTCAAGGGTCAGATCGACGCGTTCCTCCTCGATCGTGGCGCCACTCATGACCTGCAACAACTCGCCGGTCGGACCTAGATTCACAAACCAGGGGGACGCACCGGACATCTCTTCATAGAGAAACTGAACGCCCACATCGATTCGGTCCGACACCGGGATGTCGAAGCGCAACTGCTCGGTGTGTATCTCGTAGCGTTCTTGTTCGGAAGATGGATCGGCCTTGTGGTCGGGCAGGTCTCCCTCTTTGTAGTAGCTGTGTGAAAACGAAGCCTGGGTTTTCTCGATGGGCGCATCGGCGCCCGCGGTTCCGGCAATACCCGGAAGTGCCAGAGCACTGGAAGTCAGCGCCGCCAGCTTTCCGCTCGGACGCAGCATTGCCTTCGGCGACCCGGTCGCTGCCGAATTCACCGTATTTTTCTGGCCCGAAGCGCTCTTCACCCTCGCGCGTGTCATCAAAATCCCCTCGGCATTAGTTGCAGCCGCAGCCGCCACCACCGCCGCTTCCCGCTGGCAGAGACGCCTCTTTACTAAAATACGTATGCGCTTCGCGCGCTGCTTCGAGACCGTTCGGTTCCCAAGCCATGTCGCGCCGCGCCAAGAGATCCCTCTCCCAAGGCTTAACGACGACGCATCCCGTAGTGAGTGCGCCGAGGATGAGAAGCGTTGTTACCAGCAGGAGCGTCCGTCGAAGCGACATATCTATCGGCCTCCGAGCAGGGCGCGAATCTCGTTGCGCAGCGTTTCGCCATCGCCGGACTTGAACCCGGGATGGACGTACTGGATCACGCCGTCGCCATCGATCAAATAGGACGTCGGCATCGTTTCAAGTCCGTACTGCCCCGGGAGACGTCCCTTCGGATCGCTTGCGCTCGGATAGTTCACGGGATGCTTGGAGAGAAAGCGCTGCGCCTTACTGGTCTTCTTGTCGAGATTGACCGCGACGACCTGGAACGAATCCTCAGGAAGCTCGGCGCGAATTTTTTCAATCTCGGGAATCGCTTTTAGGCAGGGTGCACACCACGATGCCCAGAAGTCGAGGTAGACAACCTTGCCGCGGTATTTAGAGAGTCGAACGGTTCCCTCGCCGTCGATATCCGGCGCGTTGAAATCGGGGGCACGGTCGCCCTTGTCAAGCGCGGCCGCGGGCAACGCGAAACCCGCAATCACGACGCAACTGATCGCGAAGGCGAATCGCGCCCAAAAAGAGCGTGGACGAAGAGACGAGAGAGTGTTGATTCGATTCATGGACGAGGCCAACTCCTTGAACGCGCGGGTGTGCCGCGGCTCACTACTGCATCGTCTTTTCGGCGGAGGCGACTGAGGAAATTGTGATCCCCGTCGCTTCAACGATCGGCGGCCAGGCTCCTAGCTTCGGTCCGGTGTCTCGGGCGCTTCAAGCGCGGCGAGAACTTCGCGCTGGCTGAGGAGTTCAGAGAGAACCTGTGGGTGATCCGGGGCATCGGGGGAATAGACCAAATAGAGCGGCACGCCGGCGCGCCCGAAATCGGCGAGACGCGCTCGGATCGAATCATCGCGAAGAGTCCAATCAGCCTTAAAGAGCGCATACCCGCCGCGTTCGTACGCTTGCAGGACCGCTTCTCGGTTCAAGACCGTCTTTTCGTTGACTTTGCAGGTGATGCACCAATCGGCGGTGAATACGACGAAGGCGGGTTGGCCCTGCACGAGTGCTGCTTGCACAGCCGCTTCCGAGTAGGCGCTCCATTCGTCGTTTTCGGCGGGGATCGCAATGTTCTGCGCATGCGTTGCGTCTCGAGATTCAAGTCCGATGAGATTGAAGCTGGCAATCGCGAGACCGGCCATCGCCGACGCCGCGCCACGCGCGAGCCAACGACTTTGCAGCGGTTGCGCCTGCCCATAGACCCAGAGCAGGAACGCGAGGAAGAGGAGCGTTCCTGTGAGGTTGACAACGGCGTCGGTCCCGCCGCTCTGGCCGATGATAAAGAGCAGCCAAACGACGGTCGCGAGTAGACTGAATCCCAAACCGGCACGCAGCTTCAGCATCCAGGGACCTGAGCGCGGAATAAATCGTGCTAGGCCAGGCGCGAAGCTGACGGCGAGAAACGGGAAGGCCAGGCCGAGTCCGATGGCGAGAAAGATTGCCAAAATGACGAAGCCACTGGCTGCGAATGCGAAGCCGACCGCGGTGCCGAGAAAAGGTGCGGTGCAGGGCGTCGCAAGGATGACCGCAAGAAGGCCTTCGAAGGCCGACCGGCGAAGGGCGGATCCGTTCTGCCCCACACTTGCGAGGCGACCTTGTCCAAAGTCAATCTCGAAGACGCCGAATAGATTGAGCGCGAAGGCGACGAGAAGTGCGGCGATGCCTGCGACGAAGAGCGGTTCTTGGAATTGGAAGCCCCAGCCCACGGCGTGTCCCGCACCGCGAAGCGCGACCACGACGGCGGCGCACTCGATGATATCGCCGGCTTGCTTGGCGGCAAAGGCAACGGCCCGGGCGGCACGCCAGGTCGCGGTCGTGATGGGCATGTGCGAGGGAGGGGCGGGCTCGGCCAAGATGGCATCCCGTCAAAGGTCCGATTGAACCAACGATGATGTACCATCAAAATCGATGTTATTAGAGCTAGGTCCGTGCCCGGTTGACGAAGCCGAAGGTTGGACGAAGTTCGCCCGTCGCCTCATTATTGAACTCCGCTCCGATCCAGAGGCCATGAGCCGGGTTTCACCGGACATGGTCGACCTTTGGGGCACCTATATCGATCAGTGGTCGGCCTCGGCGGCTGCGGCTGTCTCGGCCGGCGTGCCATTCCGCTGGTCACAGCAGATCGACCCCGAAGTCGGTGAGTTT
>JAVJHY011484972.1:0-13367 GCA_035593235.1 Phascolosoma agassizii | reverse complement strand
ATCTCTCCCTGAGAGGATCGGCAGGAACTTTGACTTGTGGAACTAGTGCCACTAGTATACTATCGGTGCTAGTGTTACTAGTATCAGTTGTGAATTGGTGATTATTTTGTCGGACCTGAGTGCCATACAGAGCATTACGTCGACTGTCAGTGATGGCGTCTTGACGATTACGCTGAATCGACCCAAGAAGCTCAACGCGCTTCGGCTAAAGGAGTTTGAGCGGCTGAAGGAGCTGGTTCTGGCTTTCGATGCAGATGATGACCAGAGGGTCCTAATATTGACGGGTAGTGGCCGCGGATTCTGTGCAGGAGAGGATCTTGGCGAGCTCCTGGAGCCTGGTGAAGCAGATCCGGACCGAATTGAGACGCGCATCGAAGCTCTTCAGGACGTCACCAGGTGCCTGGTGGCGCTAGACAAGCCGACTATCGCAGCTGTTAACGGGCCAGCGGTTGGGTTTGGCTTCGAAGTCACTCTGGCTACCGATATCAGGATATGCAGTACAGACGCGTACTTTTGGATGCCGGAGGTACAACGAGGCCTGCTTCCTGCAAACGGCGTCTTCTATCTGCTACCTGGTGTCGGTAATACCGCACGCCTCATGCTCACCGCCGCCAGGGTTTCTTCCCACGAGGCGTTGGACCTCGGGATTGTATCTGCGGTTGTCGGTGATTCTGACTTGCGAGCGACGGCCACAGAGCTAGCGAAAGGCATGCTCAACAACTCACCAAAAGGTACAGCGATGATCAAAGACCTACTCCGAAGGAGTTTCGATGTGACGTTGGCAGAGGTTCTTAACGAAGAAGTTAGAGGTACACGCGAGCTTTCGGCCCTTGGTGAGGTCTTGGAAGGTGCGCAGAAATTCCAAAGGGGGAATAAATGATGAAGGCAAATCAATTAACATTATTCGCGGTCGTGGTTGGGCTTTGCCTGCCAGGATCAGGTCCAGCTTATGCCCAACAGGATTCACAGGCGAACGAACTCATTATCGAAGAGATCCTGGTACTCGCTACGAGGCGTGCCGAGTCACTTCAAGACGCCGGTGTAGCTGTTACATCTGTCGACGTAGGTGACTTCCGGGACATCGGACTGGATTCCCTCGGCGACATCACAGGTTACACGCCAGGTGTGAATCTGGTGTCGTCAGGCCCACCGGGACTGGCGCAAATAAATATGCGCGGTATTACGCAAGAGGCAGGATCACCAATCGTCGGAATCTACATCGACGATGTGCCGGTTACGACGTCCAACGTCGGTGGAACTATTGGAATCAATATTTTCGACGGCCTTCTCGGGGACGTGGAACGTGTTGAGGTGGTCAAAGGGCCGCAAGGAACATTATTCGGCGCGAATTCTGTTGGCGGCGTGATCCGATATGTGACGCGGGATCCGTCTATGGATGATTTCCGCGGCGAAGTGTCGGCCGACATTGCATCTATTGGTGGCGGTGGGCTGAGCCAGACATACCGCGCAAACGTCAGTATCCCACTGGTTCAGGACAAACTCGGGATTACCGTTGCCGGATTTAGAGCAGACAAGGCGGGCTGGGTTGACCAACTGGATTTTGCGGGAACCGCCGTTATCGCTTCTGAAGTAAATGACAGTGAACAGGAAGGCTACAGCGCAATACTGCAGTGGGATATCTCGGACAACGCCTCCGTTCGGGTGACTTCTCTACATAGCGAGCTGGACTACGCACACGCGGGAACAACTCCATTTGATCAGCCGTCGTTTGCACCAACATTTGGCGAATACAGGACCAACCTGACTGGCAATATCACCACAACTGAGTTCGACAGTCTTTCCCTTGCTTTTGAACTGGACTTCGACTGGGCGACTCTGAACATAATGGCCGCAAATACTGAATACGAAAACAAGGCACCTTTGGACCTCTCACAGGTCTTCACCGAGGCACTGTTTGACTCAGGCGCGTTAGGGCCAGCCGCGGTAGGCAACCACCCGGACACGTTGGATCCCGCAGGGGCACCACATAACTTCATCAATGATCTGGTCGCGGGCTACGATAAAGACGTCGCAGAAATTCGAGTCACATCGGCAGATAGCGATGTATTTGAGTGGTTGATTGGCGGCTTCTATACCGAGGAATCAACTCAAGACCAGCAGTTGTTCGGGCCAACGCCCCCGATTTCAGGATTCGACTACGGAAGCTTTCTGGTCCCGGCAACTTATGAAGAGACGTCTTTCTTCGCGAACGCGACCTATTTTATTACTCCGAACTTCGATATCTCAGCGGGACTTCGATCAACCAAAACAGACTTGGGCGTTGAGGTTAACTTGACTGGTTTGTTGTTGCTCGGTGATCCAAACGCGTCGATGTCGCTAACACCGGAGGGTAATGAGGATGTTGAGACGTACATGATTGGTGCTAGATGGCGGGTCAACGATGAAGCTTCACTGTACCTGCGTGCGGCGAGCGGATTCCGTCCGGGATTCATCAATCCACCATTGCTTGGATCAGGCTTGGTTGTTAACTCCGATGAGATGTGGAGCTACGAGATCGGGGCAAAAGGTAACTTCGCAAACGGAAAAGTGATTTACGATATTGCCGTATGGACAATGGACTGGGAAGATTTCCAGGCGAATCTCGGGCTGGTTACCGGTAACGCGACAAGCAGCATAAGCGGCAATGGTATTGAATCGTCATTCATCTTCTATCCGAGCGATCAATTCAGCGTGCAAGCGTCGTTCTCATACACGAACAGTGAACTCGACGACGATGATCTTGGCCTCGGCGGAGTTGCTGGTGACAAAACACGATTCATACCGGACTTGACTGCTTCTGTCCTGGCCGGCTACGAGTTTGAAGTCGGTGGGTTTGACGCTTCGCTTGGCGGGGGCATAAGGTACATGAGCGACTTTGCGACCGCATACTCATTTGAACCTGGTACAACAACACCGAAACTGAATTTCCGGGTTCCATCGTCTACGCTGGTAGATCTTAATGCCAGATTGGCAGGTGAACGTTTCGCCGCGACGCTGTATATCAATAACGCATTGGACAAGTACAGTATTAGTAACGGCACGGTTCTCTTCGGCCAAGCAACTGGCACCACGGTGGCGCCTCGCACAGTCGGCGTAAACTTGTCGTATTCGTTCTAGACGAGCAACGGTAGTGAAGATCCACTCCTTGGCTTTGGCGCTGATTGCGTTTTCAATCAATACTCAAGCCGGGGAAGTGGAGATTCAGCTGTACGAGATCGCTGATACTTACATGGGCGCGTTGCTGGAATATGCGCAGCCTGCCACCTACTTCTACAATCTAAGTACTGATCGTCATGACAAGTTCCTGGTCAATAGTAGCGTCGGTCGTCGCGCCTTTGAGCGCGCCGAAGATGATGCACTTCGCGCTCTTGCCAATATTGACCCAACGACACTGGCTCTAGGCAGAGAGAGGGTTTTTTACGCCAAGATCGTCGAAGCTCTGGAAGCCAGTGTTGGTATCAGGATCTGTAGGCGAGAATTGTGGAACATAAATCACATTGATTCGCCGCACGGATTGTTGGACATCCTGGTGACTGTCCAACCTATTGAGACAGCCCAGAATCGGAGCGACGCAATTGACCGGTGGAAGACGGTGGCTGATTTCTATCATCTGGAGATCGGAAACCTCAGACGGGGCCTAAAGCACGGGTACTCGGTTCCAAAGCGCGTCGTCCAGAGATACCTGGATCAGCTTCAACAACTTATCGAGATCGAGCTGAAACAACACCCCTACTTGCAACTGGCAAGTAACTCAGGCGATGCGGATTTCCAGGCCGAGCTTGAAACCGTTCTGGGTGATGAAGTCCTACCGGCAATTAGGGAATACGCAAAGTTCCTTGATACCGAATACTATCCGCAAGCTCGCAATAACCTGGGAATCAGCTCAATTCCTAATGGACGAGAGTGCTATCAAGCTCTTTATCGCGCTTCAACTACGCTGAATCGAACGCCCGAACAAGTGCATGAAATAGGTCGACAAGCGGTAGCTAGAAATAAGGCGGAAGTCATCCACTTGGGTGAAGCTCTGTACGGTGTCAGTAATTTTGCTGAAATAGTGAATCGAACAAGTGCTGACGAGCGGCAGCAGTTCCAGAGTGGGCAGGAACTCCACGAGTACTTTGAAGAGGTAGTCAATCACTCGCGGAATGTCATGCCGAGTGTATTCAGCACCGTCCCGGTTATCGCCTTGACGGTTGAGTCAATTCCTGAGTATCAACGTGGTTCCGGGCGTCCAGCCCACTATATGCCTGGTTCGAGCGTTCGCGATGCGAAATTCATGTATGACCCAACATCGTTCCGCGACGAAAATTTTGGTACAGCTGAAGTGGTTGCTGTGCACGAGGGCTACCCAGGCCACCATATGCAGATTGCACTTACGCAAACAGCCAAACCATTCCACCCGATTGAGAGGTTCTTCTCAAATGACGCCTACACGGAGGGGTGGGCACGCTATGCTGAAAGACTGGCCGAAGAGGCGGGAATTTACCAAAGTGATGCCGCGAAGATCCTTAGAAGAGCTTGGCCGGCCCGTGGCATGGTGGCGGATACGGCACTTCACGTAATTGGTTGGAGTGAAGAAGAGATCGTCGAGTTTGTACGCGAGTCTGGTCATTCAGTCACAAATGACGCTGCTGCTCTCTTGGATAGAATGGCTGCCAACCCAGCGCAGTTAACGGCGTATGACTCTGGCGCGTTGGAGATTTTCGCGCTACGCCGACAATTCGAGGACGCTACTGGTACCAGCTTCGATATTCGGCACTTTCATGATCTGGTGCTCGCGCATGGAAACGTCCCGTTAACAGTCCTAAGGTCACAGGTAGAAAGAGAGACAACGAAATGAAAGCGCTGCATGTTTGCATTCTGTCTTGCCTAGTTATGGTCTCGGGGTGCGGGTCGACCAGTGGTACCGTTGTCATCACTCCTGAGCTAGGGAGTATTGACTACACGAAGGCCGCCCTCGAACGGCTGATCAAAAAGGAGATTGATCAAGGATTGCCGTCAATCTCAATATCCTTGGTGAAAGAAGACCAGATTGTGTGGTCAGCGGCATACGGCTTCGCGAGTGTCGCGACGAGAACGGCCGCGACTCCGGAAACAATATACATGACCGCTTCGACAGTGAAGCCTGTAACGGGGACCGCATTACTTTCACTGGTCGACCAGGGTCTGGTTGCTCTTGACGATCCGGCCAATAAATATCTCGGTGAGTTCGCTGTTTCGGATTCACCGACTAACACTGTGACGATAAGAAGCTTATTGAATCACACGTCCGGACTAACTGACGCGGGTCCAGGTACCGGTGCGAACTACATGGCAAATGTATGGTCGAGAGAAAGAGAGAACATTCCAAGCCTCCGTGAGATAGCCAAACAACTTGAGTCGATACATCCAGTTGGCGATACATGGAGCTACAACAACAGTGCCTATGCTGTCGCTGCTCTGATCGTGGAGATCGTCTCAGGAGTCCCGTTCGAGCAATATGTGGTGGAGAATGTTCTCTCCCCGATAGGAGCTACAACACAGCATCCGTTCTTTCCGGACGCTGAAATAGCGTCGCGGATAGCGCAAAACTATCACCCGACCGAAGACGATACGTTTGCTCCTGCCGATCATGCTTTCATGAGTTTCTATCCAGCTGGTGGTGCTCGTGTAACTGCTGAAGATATGGCGCGATTCCTGGGTGCGCACCTCAACGGTGGCGAGTTTAATGGCAATCAAATTCTGTCCGCAGATCTGGTTCACCAATCGCATCAAGCGAACCTGGAGAAATATGGCCTCGGGTGGTGGACCTATGTCGACGAGCAGGGCCACACTCGAATTACACACGGTGGGAACTGGTTTACAGCTGTCGCGGTCATGTTGGGCGACAAAGACGCCAAAGTCGGCGCGTATGTAATGACGAATATCGGCCAGACTCAGGCGACATTCCGCATCGCCGATGCTGCGATTCGTTTGCTTCGCGGGGAGGAGGTCGGCGCTGACGATCGACCTTTCATTCAATTGTCTCCGGAGACGTTGGACAGGTTTGTAGGCACGTATGAACAGGCCAATGGTCTAGAGATCGCTGTGTCGCGAGAAGGCAATACTCTGCGTTATGCCTACCCACCGCCGTATGACGCCACTGTATACACGTTCTTCCCCGCGACAGAGACGTCCTTCTTCGAGCCGGATGTCGGCATTGAACTAGATTTCAAGTCAAGTAGCGATGGAGAAGTGTTGGGCTACGAGATGACCCAGCACGGATGGATAGACTACGGGTTCTCAGATAGAAAAACGGGTGCTGAGGAGGAATGATGCTGCGTATAACTACACTGTTTATGGTGGTACTTGCTTGCTCGTTAGCCTGCGCAGATAGTGACATCGAGCGAGAGCTCCAGTCTGTCGTAGACAACTTCCATGCGTCAAATCTGGCCATACCCGGAGTTGTTCTTGCGGTCGAGTCACAGAAAATTGGTATGAGTTGGGCCGGCACAGCTGGCGTGGCAAGAGTAGACGAGAGCGTTGGCATAGATCTGCGTCAACCGTTGCGGATTGCCTCAACGACCAAGACATATGTTGCGGCAGCGGTCTTGCGTTTGGTCGAGCAGGGCGCACTAGGCCTCGAAGACACACTAGATGAGCAATTGCCGAATTCCCAATTGGATGTGTTGGTTGCAGATGGGTACGACCCGGCTCAGATTACGATTCGTCAGCTGTTGACTCATACGAGTGGTATCTACGACTACGCGGATTACGAGCATCAGAGATTCGAGAAGGCGGTACTGGCTGATCCTCATCGTCGGTGGACGAGGATGGAGCAGTTGCAGTTTGCTATGGATGTTGGCGACCCTCTGGGCGAACCGGGTGAACGATTTGCCTACTCGGACACGGGCTACATTCTACTGGGAGAGATTCTCGAACGACGAAGTGGCCTTGCCCTGGCACCGGCACTCCGTAGCCTTTTGAAATTCGAGGAGCTCGGTCTGAGTTCGGTTTGGTTGGAGTCGCTGGAGGCGGAGCCTGAGAATGCACTTCCCAGGATTCACCAATACTGGAAGGACCGAGATATTACAGACTGGGATCCGTCACTGGACTTGTATGGTGGCGGTGGGCTCGTCAGCAATATGCCGGATCTTGCGAGGTTCTTCGCTGCACTGCTTGAAGGCCGGATTTTTGAGAAACCGGGTACATTGGACTCGATGATGTCTCGTGGCATGACTTCGCTTTCAAGGCCAACCTGGATGCAGGAAGGAAAGGTTGGATTTGTCTACGGTGCTGGTGTGTTTGTTTCCGAATATCGCGGCTATACGTACTACAGTCATGGCGGGTTCTGGGGAATTGAAGGCGGGTACATGCCAGCACTTGGGGTGGCGTGGGGTTGGGCGGTGACTCAGGAGGATTCCTGGCAGATTCGAGACAGCCTCCGTAACGCGATGCTAGACGTGTTGATCGATAATCTGGACCGGCCTGATCAATGAGCACGAGGACTGTCACACTTTCGACCGAGGAGTGGCGATTCAAAGAGCCGCTATTCATCACGGACTATGTCCTGGAAAGCTGTGGCGTCTTGCTCGTCCAGATTTCTGAAAATGGGGTGACAGGCAGAGGCGAAGCGACCGGCGTTTACTATCTCAGTGAATCGGCTGATTCGATGTTTCAACAGGCTGAGGCAGTTCGAGCCGAAGTAGAGGGTGGTGCCGATAGGGAAGCCCTACTAAGCCTGTTACCTGCGGGCGGTGCGCGCAACGCCCTCGATTGTGCACTATGGGACCTTGAGGCCAAGTCCTCAGGAACGTCAATTTGGGAGCTGGCGCAGGTTCAATGTTCGAAAACTTACACATTTAATACGATTGGCATTGATACGCCAGACGCCATGGCCGACAGGGCGACTCAAATCTCCGGTTCCCGAATCAAACTGAAACTTAGTGCAGATATTCCGGTAGAACGGGTCGCTGCTGTCCGGGAGGCCCGTCCGGATGCCCAGATTGGTATTGACGTGAATCAGGGCTGGACCCTCGATCAATTGCAAGAATACGCGCCGCAGCTCGATGGTTTGGGGGTGGTGATGATTGAGCAACCGCTTCCTCGCGGGGAGGATGCCGAGTTGGCGAACTACAAGTCCCCGGTCGAGCTGTGTTGTGACGAGTCCTGTCTGGACACCAGTGAACTCGAGGCAATGGCTGACCGGTACGAAATCGTCAACATCAAACTCGATAAGACCGGTGGTCTCACGGAAGCAATGAAGCTGGCACGCCGAGCTCGGGCCAATGGACAAAAAATAATGGTAGGAAATATGGGCGGCACGTCACTGGCGATGGCGCCCGCATTCGTCGTTGCTCAGCTATGCGATTTCGTCGACCTTGACGGCGTTCTATTCCTGTCGAAGGACAGAAGAAACGGAATGCAATTTGCCGATGGTGTTGTGACAGGCCTGACGCCTGCGCTGTGGGGGTAGATTCTCAGATGCCTCTAATTCCTGCCGAAAACTCCCTAGGTATTGCCGCTATCCTGTTTTTTCTTGTGGCCAGTGGTGTGGCGATAGAAAAAAGCCCGATAGGAAAAACTATATCGGCGCCCCTCGTTATTTTGTTCGGGGCAATGGCGGCCTCGAATCTCGGGGTGATTCCTCACAGTGCCCCGATCTACTCAATGGCTTCATCTCTGCTAGTCCCTGTGGCAATTCCGCTGATCCTCATGCGCGCGGACCTCAAGAAGGTCGTCGGAGAGGCGGGACCCATGTTACTGGCATTCGTTGTGGCCGTGGTACTGACGGTTGTGGGTACTCTTGTGGCGGCGTCAATCATTGACATGGGAGATAGTGCGGCGAAGATCGCCGGTGCACTTGCCGCTAGCTATATCGGTGGGTCCCTAAATTTTGTGGCTACCGCCGAGGCAGTCGGGTTGAATGACTCGTCGTTGTACATAGCGGCTTTGTCAGCGGACGCCGTTGGTGCAATTCTGTTTCTTGCGCTTCTCTTGATGCTTCCAAGCCTGGCAATTGCCAGGAGAGCCATGCCCTCAAAGTTTCTAAGTGTCGACAGCAAGTTGTCCGAAACGAATTCACAACATGAAGTGGAAGAAGATCAAGGTGAGCGATTTCGTCTTGGACTTTCGGTCAATGGAATCGCGGTTTCATTGGCTATTTGTTTGGCGGCCCAAGTCATTACATCATTATTCGATGCCAGCTACGCTTTTATCCTGATTGTGACGGTGTTGGCCTTGATCGTAGCGAACTTCGCGAAACCCGTTACTCGATTCGTCCGGCACGAATTCGAGATTGGCACATTGCTGATGTACGTGTTCTTCGGCGCTATAGGTGCTGGTGCAGAGATCTCGGCAGTCCTTGGATCTGCGTTACCTGCCGCGCTGTTTATTGTCGTACTGATTACAGTGCATATCACACTCCTGCTGATAGTAGGACGGGCACTCAAGCTTGATCTCGCGGAAGCGATGATCGCTTCGAACGCTTGCATTCTGGGTCCCGCTACAGCCGCGGCAATGGCGGCATCACGTGGCTGGAAAGAGCTAGTTACACCTGGAGTGCTGGTTGGCATTCTCGGGTACAGCATTGCGACCTTCATCGGAATAGCAATCACCAAGATTTTGGCGTAGGAGCACACCGATGTTAACTAGGTATGTACTGGTAGTGTGTTGCCTCGGCCTTCTTGGGGCGGCCAATGGTGACGAGGCGGCCGAGTGCAATATCACGCTTGCGCCGCGGGCTTCGGGACTTCAGGTTGCTGACGAGCATTTTAGCCCATCTGTAGGTGAGCCAGAATTTGATGGGCAATCTGGACCGACTGTCTATCTAGATGAAGCGCACAACAACTTCCACACAGCGACTGGGCGATATGCAACGTTTGCGCAGTTACTCAGACAAGATGGATTCCAGGTCATTTCTGCTCAGACACCCACAAGCGCAGAACTTCTCGAAGACGCGGACATTCTCGTTATTGCCAATGCCATGGCATTGGAGAACGTAGAACCTGTATTTGATGGAAGACTTCCAAGCTATTCGGCTTTTTCAACAATAGAGATCTCAGCGATAGAGAAATGGGTGTCTTCCGGTGGCTCGCTGCTCCTCATCGCGGATCACATGCCGTTCCCTGGCGCGGCCGAACAATTGGCTAAGGCCTTCGGTGTCCACATGACGAACAGCTTTGCGACAGATGCTTCATGTGCCGACGATGAATTCCTTTTTGACCGAAAGAACGGGCTCCTCGGTGAGCACACAATTACAGAGGGCCGAAACAATGAAGAGAGAATTGATTACGTTCGCTCTTTTACTGGCCAGGCATTCTGGTTGACTGTCCCGGGGACGCCTATTCTGTCGCTAGGTGCGGACTCATTAGTTCTTCTTCCTAGTCAAGCGTGGGTGTTTGATGATCAAATTCCTCGGGTACCTGGTGCAGGCTTGTTACAAGGCGCCGTGCTACGGCACGGCAAAGGACGTGTTGCTGTGTTCGGCGAAGCCGCGATGTTCACGGCGCAGGTATCCGGGCGAGCGAGGCGGCCGATGGGGATGAACATGCCGAGTGCGGCGCAAAACCCGCAATTTCTGCTCAACGTAATGCACTGGTTGGCTGGGCGCCTACCTACAGAGCTGGGACCCTCCGTCAATACACACACTTGGAAAACGAATGCACCTAACTAAACATGAACAATCGATGTTGGATGGGGAGGAAGGCCCGATCGTAGCGGAAGCCATCGACTACATTATCCAACTTGGCGAAGCATTCGATGCAGAAGAACTCGTCGATATTGATTTCGCGATCTATCCCGCAGAGCAGTCCATATATGAGGGTCTGGTAGAAGACGGTGTCGCTTACGCCAAGCGAGGCGCACGTGTGAAAGTGCCAACTCCGAATACAACGCTTGCATGTGACCTCGAACGCCCTGGTATCACCGGATGCCCCAAACCTCTCGAAGACCTCCAGGCCAAGATCAGCGACGCCCATCAAGAAATGGGAATCAGCGAAACCTATACCTGCACGCCGCAGAACATCGGCTTCAAGCCGTCAATTGGCTCCTATGCGGCGATGGTCGAGAGCAGCGCGATAATTTATTATAACTCCGTTCTTGGTGTGCGCGGAAACAGGGGAGGGCTTTTTACGAGATATGCGGCCGTCTGTGGCAAGTATCCGCTAATGGGATACCTGTTGGATGAGAATCGCAAAGGTACACATCGGTTCAAGGTAAACATCCGAGATGAGGCTCTTAATTCGTACGATGCGTACTCAGCGCTTGGTTTGCACATAGGTGCAATTGTTGGCAGCGAAGTGCCTGTCATCGAAGGCATCTGCCCTCAAAGACAAGAGTATCTGGTCGGAATGGGGGCAACGCTTGCGACCACCGGCTCGGTTACGCTATTTCATATGCCAGGCGTAACGCCAGAGGCACCGACATTGTCTGCCGCATTCCAGGATGATGTTCCGGATGAGTCTATCGAGGTCACGGAAAGTGATCTAAAGGCCGTCTACGATCAGTGGACGACGCTTTCTCCCGGGGAGCAAGTAGATTTTGTGACGGTGGGCTGCCCCCACTACACGCTGGATCAGATTCGCGACGTCGCCGCAAAACTCAAGGGCAAAAAGGTCGCGGATCATATTCGATTTTGGGTCTGCACGAACAGGTTCACGCGGCGATTAGCCACTGAGGAAGGGCTTGTGACAGATATCGAGCAAGCCGGAGCGCTTGTAATCGCGGACACATGCCCGGTGGAGGGTCACATGCGATCTTCCACGTGTCGCGAACATGGGCTTGCGACACCCAATACTAAGGCGATGGTCAGTGAGAGTGGCAAGATGACTCGATACGTCGCTGATCTAATTGGCTGTAAGACCGGTATCGCGAATATTGATAGTTGCGTAGATATCGCTCTTTCAGGACATTGGTCGTGACGACATACAAAGCGAGGAGAATTGTCCGTGGCAAAGCAGTCGCCGATGCCATCGTTCTTCGTAGGAGCTTCTCATTCCTGGGTGATGTAGATATGGGGAACGCAACAGTCCTCCTGGAGGACGACCCTACTTTTGGCGAGTCGATTGCCGGGAAGGTCTTAATCTACAAGGAGACCAAAGGATCTAGCGGAGGGATGATGGTCCTCATGACGTTGAAGGAAAAGGGGATCGCGCCGGCGGCGATTGTGACGCAAGGGCCTGTCGACTACAACATGGCGGAAGCGGTAATTCTGACGAGGATCCCCTTTATGTGTGAACCGGAAGAAGACCTATTGAACATAGTTCGCACGGGCGATCGAGTTACGGTCGATGCGGACAGCTTCTCAATCGAAGTAGGAGGATAGAAATACTATGTCGCATACAGTCTCACTAGATGAGATCGTTGACACTGCGAACTTAGAGCTGGGACATTCGGAGTGGTTTCTGATCGACCAGGATCGAGTCAACGATTTCGCGACAGTCGCGAACGATTTTCAATTCATTCATGTCGATCAAGCCGCAGCGGAAAAAACACCCTTTTGTGGGACTATTGCGCACGGTTTCCTCGTCTTATCACTGCTGACCCCGCTCTGCTCAGACTTGATGCTGAAGCTAGACAGAGCGCTAATGACGTTGAACTATGGGTTCGACAAGATTCGATTCCTCGCTCCAGTCCCGGTCGGTGCGCGCGTCAGAGTAAATGCAACTCTGCTGACCGCAGAGGAAAAGAACCCCGGTCAGGTCCTTTCAAAGTACGGGATCTCTGTCGAAATTGAGAATGAGGAGAAACCGGCTCTGGTAGCTGAGTGGCTCGCCCTGATGATAGTGGGGTAAGTAAAGGTCTCTACCCAATCGGCCTGCGCCGACGAGCAAGAAAACTGATACCTCCCGAACGTTTCATCGCGAGACGTGCCGACCTTAGGCAGTGCTCTATCGACGTTGTCCTTCGCTCATCGAGCTTGTCACTTGAGGTGGAAAATTCTGCCGGAATATTGCCGGTTCTCCGAAAATATAGGATTAAGAATGGTTGAAATTGGGCCACGCCTTGCGACCAGTTTCGACAGTGACCGACATCATCGGTATCGGTCGGCGTTAAGTCCAATTCTGACCACACAGCTCTTTACAGAAGGCGTCTTTTGTAAAGAGTAACGTCGAAAGGTGAAGTGGCTGTGCGGGTTCAGCAGAACTAGTGAGAAGTGGTCAGGTGGCGAAGTGTAAAGAGTTGGCTGACGACGATCTCAACTTTTCTGCAAATGTGCGCAAGAAAGGGCGACTGCTTCTAGGCGCGGATTCAATCGATGGTTGCAGCACCTGGTAATGCAGCCGTTCATCAGCGGCAAGTTTCAAGCGGAACATCGAAATCGCAAGCGGAAAGTATTGGCCGTGAACGCTCATTCGTAACTTTCTTAGGTCTTTCGCAACTTGAGTATCGAGAACCAACAGATTCTA
>JAVJHY011484861.1:0-13374 GCA_035593235.1 Phascolosoma agassizii | reverse complement strand
TAACATAGAAATATTTCAATATTCCTACCTTCCGGTCGCAATTCAATCGTTCAAATCTGGCCTAAACCTGAGCAACAAATAAGAATAAACTATTTTAAAACACGCTCTAAAGTGGCATAGCCGCAACCAAATGGAAAATTGTGTATCCATTGCCGATGCGCTCAGCCTATGGATTGCCGTCTCCCTACGCTCAGCCTAGGGAATGAAGGAGGACTAACTGTTAGGCCCTGGCGTGCTTACTCCAAGCTGTGGGATATGTATCTGGTTGGGAAATGAATGAAAAATAATACAGAGCTATATTTGTAGTTCGACTTCTTGTTTTTTGTTGCAGACTATTACAAATAAGGGCCAAAAGGAAGAAAGATTGATTATTGCACAGGATAGATCTAGAGAGAGACATGCCGCACTTAGCCAGGAGATCGGGTATGCTGCGGAACCCCGAGATTACCATTGGTTGGCTAAGAATATACCCTGCCAGGAGAGCTGCCCGGCTGATACCGATATCCCTGAGTACCTTGGGGCCATTTCACGAGGGGATTATGCGCTTGCTTACCGGATTAATTTAGTCGATAATGTGTTCCCGGCGATTCTCGGCCGGGTTTGTTCTCGCCCATGTGAACTCGTTTGTCGTCATGGTTGGGAGGGACTGGGAGAGCCTGTTGCTATTTGTTTCTCGAAGCGCTCCGCCGCCGATTTTATTGACCAAGAGCCAATCGTTTTACCCCGTCTTTTTAATCCTACAGGAAAAAAAGTAGCAGTAGTGGGATCCGGCGTAGCCGGGTTGACAACAGCTCGAAATTTAGCCCTTTGCGGGCACTCCGTCACTGTATTCGAAAAATACGCTTATCCCGGTGGTATGTTGAATCAAGGAATTCCTATTTTTCGACTGCCCAGAGATATCATTAACAAGGAAATTAACCAAGTAGAACTAACGGGTGTTAAAATTTTCTGTAATACCGAAATAGGACGTGATCTATCATTTAATTCCCTGGTCGGGGATTTCGATGCTGTTGTTCTGGCTGCAGGAACCCTCTATCCCAATATCCTTGACCTACCCGGAAAAAATTTGTCAAAAATTCGTCACGGTCTTGATTTTCTTTTGGAGGTTAATGGTAGAGGGCACTGCGATATTGATGGCGATGTTGTTGTCATCGGTGGCGGATTCACCGCGATGGATTGCGCACGGACGGCGCTTCGCCTAAATGTGAGATCGGTGAAAATCTTTTATCGTCGGTCCAAGGCCGAAATGTTAGTCACGGAAGAGGAGTTGGTAGAACTTGAGCATGAGGGAATCCCGATTGAGTATATGGTCACTCCTGTCGGTTACGATAGCACGGCTGATGGAACCGTTGGTAATGTCAGATTTCGTCGAACAGAGTTGGGTGACAAAGATACTGGTGGGCGCCGACGTCCTTTAGAAATTCCAGGAAGCGAATTCAATGTCGAAACTGGTGTCGTCTTGCTAGCTACAGGTCAATTCCCAGATACTAGATGGATTGATGGGACCTACAAAGATCAGCTTGTTGGCACAGATTATTGGCTAACGAGCGGTCAATCGAATAAGACACCCAATGAAAAAATCTTTGCTTCCGGAGATTTTGCACTTGGTGCTACTACGCTTATAGATGCGATTGGGCACGCAAAAAATTGTGCGCGAGAGGTTGATACATTTTTAGTGGGAGAAGATAGATTGGTTGACGTTGCATTGATTGAACATGCCTCGACAACGGGTCGAGATCCAGCGGCAAATTCGATCCAGCGCCACGGTATGCGGACCATACCTTTAGAGGAACGCTCATTAACGGCTGAGGTCGAAACGGGGTATAGAGAAAAGGAGGGCAGGGAGGAAGCATTGCGCTGTTACCTTTGTCATTTCAAATATGAGATTGATAACGACCTTTGTATCTATTGCGATGGGTGTTTGCGCGTCATGCCAGTAGAAAATTGTATTGTCAAGGTTTCTTCGTTAGACTACGACCATGAGGGCAGGATTATTGGTTACCAGCGATCAACGGGCTCCATGGATTATAACCTGCTCTTTATTGATCAGAATGAGTGCATCCGCTGCGGGGCATGTGCCGATGTCTGTCCTGTAGATTGTATTCCCCTGCAAAAAGTTTCTAAAAAAACCATCAAAATTAGCGATGTCAAGAGCCAAGATAATTCGCGAGTTTAAAGGTTTACGGTTCAAACACCCAATTGTAACATAGCCACGAATCTCCGGACCTTGATCTCTTAGAGCATGTTTTAAAATAGTTCAATATTCTTCACGACTTATCTTCAGGCCATCTTTGAACGATTAAATAGCGACAGTTACATGGAAATATTTTAATATTCTACCGCCATCTATTCGTCCAAACCTGATCCAAATCTAAGCATGAAATAAAATCAAACTGTTCTAAAACACGCTCTAAGGTTTTATGGGAGAGGAGCCGAAGCCGTGTCGGTGATTTTTTGCGTTTCCAGATCCGCAGAATTATCAATCGATGGGGGTGCCGTGTGGGTTAAACCCTGTTCTCGAAACCAGACGAATGCGCCCATAACCAGCACCAATATTTCTATACAATAGAAAATCAATAATGAATTAAAAATCCCGCTGGTCCAGCCATAGCTATGAAGACCTACGCCAAGTAAATTAACCCCCCACCAAGAAAACGCCACAATGCAACCTATGGCAATGGCTGACATACATATCCCGAGATCACGAATGTACCGTCCCATTCGCCCATGCAGCATGGCTAGTTCCGCAAGTATAATCATCAGTGCACCGTTTTCTTTTGGATCCCAACCCCAAAATCGGCCCCAACTGTCGTTAGCCCAAATCCCTCCCAGGATTGTACCCACAACGGAGAAGAACAAACCAAAGCAAATAATTCCGTAGACCATTCCCGAAATCCCTCGGTAGAAATCGGTGGCATTTCGCCGAAATCCCAGCATCTTGCCTACTATATAAATGTGGGCTACTATGCATGCAAGCAGGCCAGCCGCATACCCGATGGTGACGGTGGTAACATGCGTGGACAGCCAATAATTAGAGTCGAGAACAGCCACAAGACTGGTCATGGTATCAGAACCTTCCTTGATTTCATATTTATTGGCGAGAAAAAGTCCAATGGTCCCGAGCAACGCTCCAACCGCGAGCCCCACTTTTTGGCGATTTATATATTCAATAACCAAGGCAACAACCACCGCTACCGCCGTAATAAAAAGAATGGATTCGTAAAGAGTGCTAACCGGCGGTCTCGAGCGAATGACACAACGAAATACAATTCCAGTTATCAAGAGCAAGGTTCCACTCACCAGGGTTAATGGAACTAGTTTGTTCAGAATAAAATTTGCCGGTTTAAGCCAGGACAACGCTACAAGTAAAAAGCCAAAGACATAAACTAAGAGTGCATAATAAAAAAATTTGCGTTTATAGAATGTCACCTCCAACGGAACCTTTCCATATTCCCCACGTGCTTCGGCGAGCTCTTTTATCCTGGAATGGAATACAATCAATTTCTTTTTGAATTCTTGGCGTTGATCACGAATCTGATATAGATTCTCCAGTAGACCAAGTAACTCTATATGTTGATCTACAGAGACGTTCCCGGAAAAGGACAGGTTCACAATATCAGCTGGTGTCATCCAATCTTTAGTATGTTTTCCAGGCTCAGCCTGCGGGAAGAGAGCTATGGCAACCGAACGGCTTGTGATCTGGTCAAGGTAGGAGAGAAATTTAGTCATGTCATTAAATTCTGGATCTTTTTCCGTTCTCCCCGCATTCGATTGCTCTTTTCGAAGGGCGAAAAAATAATCTTTTAACCCTTCCGAGTGTTTGAGTATGTGGCTCAATTTTACGGCGGAGTTATCCTTAAAAAATTTGCTTAGCTGCAGATTAGAAGGAATGTTTAAGGTTTCTCTGGCGAAATCTAAATAGTGAATCAACCACTCAAAATCCATCAGATTCTCGGCAAGATGGACAACCTGAGCTTGGACGGGATTACGTTCCTTCTCGTCCACCTTCGAGTAATCACTCGCTAAGGCGTATAAGCTACTACGACTTGGGAATAGCTCCGTGTAGGCATAGCGATCCCGCTTCTTTTTTCCAGAATGAGGCATTTTTATTGCATCTAAAACGCTGTCGTTCTGGATCAAGAACACTTTATATTCCATGGCCACCCCTGGATAAAACAAACAGTCTAGCAACCATTCAATGGAAGAAAGGCGCTTTTGATCCTGGGAATAGCAAACCCGACGGCCGTTAAGTTTTAAAAGTTTGAATCTAGCAAACGTGTCTAGGGGTTTGACACGACCTCCATCCTGTACTGGTAGTGTTGCGGCAAGTTGGATTATCTCGGCATCCCAAGCCAGCCTTTGGGGTTGGGCATTCGATTCCTGGGCGTGTAGTCGAATAATCGTACTAGCAAGAAAAACAGGTAACAAAAAGCCTGGAAGAAAGGCTTGTTTTCTTAACCATAGATTTCTAACGAACTCCATCATAAACCCTCATTGTTATCAGGCGCGAGATCCGACTCGTTCTAAAGAAGCCGTCCTCAATGTTTGTAGTTTTATATACCGTAACAATCGTTGGCAAAAATGAATAAAAAGGCCGATGGCGATAACGATGCATGAATATAAGGGAAGTTTGTCCGCCGGATTTTTGACAACTGAAAAAGTGGAAAAAAGCGGCTCACCGGGTTTAGCATTCTCCGGGCCCCACGATGACTGGAAAAGTGTATACCCTCGATGACGTAAAGGTTCATTCATCGAAATTTTTATTGACTGTGAGACACCATTCTCAATCTTTGTAACATCACTCATAAATACTTTGGCAATTCCAGTTCGAGGATGAAGCTCTCTTGTAAATTTGTCCAGGACAATAGTAAACGGCAGCTTCCAACGTTTAGGGTGGAGGTCAATAAACCATAATGATTCATCAGTTTGAACCGGTAGTGGGTGTTGCTGGTAGCCCCAAAGAATACCTTCGTGTTGTTTTCCGCTTTGATTTTCAACCAACGAAATGTAAACTCCTGGTATATTACGTTCTGCTTCATTTTCGGGCGGAAGTTCTTTCAGAAAATGGCCGTCAATAATTGGAACTTTGACCTTAAACATAGGGCCTTTTGGCAATGGCTGAGAATTTTTCATAAACCGAGATAATTCCACGGAAAAAGGAAGATCATCGGTATGAATCTTCGCAGTTCGATTTTCCTGGAGAGCACTAATTGGCCCTGCAGGAATGATGTAATCTCGAAACTTTCCGTCTTTCAAAACTTCAGTAATGGTAATTTCCCATTCAAAATAGCTTTGGAAAACATCTGATTGTTCCTTTTCGTAAAGGGTTAGATGGCCATCATAAGGAAAAGAAAAATGTGATAAATCCGCTAATAATTAAGAGGGCAATTCCCCCGTGGGCTACCAAAATTCCCGCTCGCGATCTGGTCTTCTTAATACGAATAAACCCGCCACAAATAAGGTTTACGAAAAGAAGTGTTAATAACAATGCCCCCCCGGGCATCGGAACTGGAATAGCCGAAATTTTATGAATTAGAAATAGTGAATTAAAGTATTTCTGTTGGACGTCATAAATACCATGATCGACTTGTTCTAGAGTACCTAAGAAGGTTAGCACCAATAGAAGTAGCAAAATAATACAGGCAAAACCAAAGGAACTAAACAGTTTGAAAACCACCTTTATTACTCCCAGTATCATATTAGCTAAGGCAGTTTAATAGACTGACAAAAAGTCAAAAAGTTCTTACGTTCATGGGCAACCTCAGATTCAGGGCCTACCATCTTAACAAAAAGGGTTCGATTTGGCAATGAACAAATTACTCCCAACATCATAGATTCACTACGTGTTGGACCAGACATGCCTGTAAAATTTCCTTTTAGCTCAATAAGTTTTGCTGCAGTTTGTCCCAACATTTCGATATCTGGTAGATCGGAAATAGCCGTTGGGTTAAGCTCCGGTAGCTCCATTTGACGCCGCCAGCGGTTTATATTTTGCGTGAGACCACCAGCGTTGCCCTCCAAAGCCGTGACATAGCATTCGGTCTCACTGTTAGGGGCTATTCGAAAGCTAACCAACCGCATCGCCCGTTGCGGTTCTTGTCGCCAAGCTTGTGGCGCTTCCCATGAAATTTTTGATGTCTTGGATTTCTCCGGTTTCATCGTCTTGGGCGATTCTTTTGAATCGTTATTTATCGGTTTTACGCGCAGGGACGAACAGAATTCGTGAAAATGCTTCGTCTCTTGCTCGACGATTTCCTTTGGCCCGACCATCTTAACGAAAATCGAAAAACTAGGATGTTCTAATATCATGCCAGCCAGTTTATAACCCTCTTTATTGATTTCCTCGCTCATACCAACAAAAGTACCCTCTAACTCAATGTAAACGGCATCATTATTCAAGAGTTTCTTTTTTGGCAATCTCGATATCTCTTCAACGCTTAGGGATGGTAACGACATTTGATTGCGCCACCGGTTGATGTTCTCGGCAACACCGCCGGCTCTACCAGGGATAATACTTAGGTAGCATTCTGCATTGGGATGACCTGCTACTTTTAGGTTGATAAAGCGCATGGCAGTCGCCTCTAACTGCATCCATCCTTGTGGGACATCCCAGTCGAGCGGTAAGGGGGTGTTTCCCTTACTATCTGCACTGGTAGGCGTTGTGCCGGTGAGCCAAACCGTTCCACACTGCTCGCATCTACTTTAATATTTGAGGATGGCCTTGATTCTGTGCGGATTTCGGTTATTTCAAAGGCGCTATCATCATTGCTGCACCCGGTGAAAATACAAAAATAGAGAGCAGAAAAGATTCTTGGGGAGATGTTTCGAATAATTCTATTCATGGCATAATCTGAGCCAATGTTAATACCGAATTCAGATTGAAATTCGAGGGCGAAATTCTTATGTGTGGTGATCCTAGGAATGAAGATTAAATAGCTTCCAAATTTAGAAGGCATCTTTCATGTCACCTTTCGACCAAGTTTCGCCGCAAAATTCCTCAGATAAACTAGGTTGCCCTGCGGTTTTGCTCTGGATCTTGGCCAAAACTTAACACAAAATACACACTTGAAATCAGGAAGTTATTTAATTTTCATTCCCTAGCTAAATGTAGATAGTGTCGATCCTCAGTGCGTTAGTTCTAATTTCTGTAATTGCAGGCTTTGGCATCCCGCTTTTTAGTGGGAATGCTGAAAAGAAATTTTCCATTGGCTCAACCAACTAATCCTTTAGTCTCTTATTCGTAATAGTCTGCAAAAAAAGAAATGAAATTACAATTATAGCTCTGTTATATATTCATTGATTCTCTAACCGGGATAAATATGCCAGCCCAGGATAATTAACCCTGGATCTGATTATTCATCCTACTCCTTTCCCTGAGTGGAGCGTAGGGAAATGAGAATCCGTCGGATTAGCGCAGGAACAACGGGATATACAATAATCCATTTGGTTGCGGACATGCCGCTTTAGATAGTATAAATATGTTTTCTTCGTCGTTCAAGTTTCTGCAGGCATATCCGAATCTTATCTCTGAGAATGGCAAGAGATAAAAAAAATCATCAAATTCTAAATAGAGGTTTTTGATGGGGAATTTCACTCATAAAGGGGTGTGAACGCATTGGGGGAAAGGTTTTTTGAAATTATGCATCATTAGACAAAGCCTACCCTAAATGATGTGATGCAAGAATATTGATGTGTAGGAACAATGTTGTATCTTTTCCTTAGCCTGAAATATTCAGGCTAGGCTTCACTGGCAAGAAAACTCAATTGTCTTGGGACTAATGATTCTTTTCCGTAACCCTAAAGGGTAATTATCCTTAGTCGCAATTTGAACTGTTCCTGAGCATAGGGGCGATGATGTTCGTTTTCCGGAGGCCGTAAATTAAGAAGAAATATATTAATATGTTAAATTTTAATCATCGATATTTTAAGTTTGCGGCCTTGCTCAACTCCCTTTAGATACAAGAATCATATTTTCAATAATGCTGTCACCAAACTCGGAGCACTTCACCTGTTTGGCTCCAGTCATTAACCGTGCGAAATCATAGGTAACAGTTTTTGATTTTATCGTTTTCTCAAGTCCTTGAACGATAAGCTTTCCCGCCTCGCCCCATCCCAGATACTCGAGCATCATTACGCCAGAGAGAATAACACTTCCTGGATTAACCTTGTCCTGATCTGCATATTTCGGCGCTGTTCCGTGTGTGGCTTCAAAAACGGCATGACCGGTGACGTAATTGATGTTGCCTCCGGGGGCAATGCCGATTCCACCAACCTGGGCAGCAAGCGCATCTGAAGTATAGTCGCCATTCAGATTCATTGTGGCGATGACACTAAATTCGTCAGGCCGAGTTAGTACTTGTTGAAGAAAGATATCCGCTATGGTGTCCTTGATAAGGATCTTTCCATCAGGACATTGCCCATTACATTCTTCCCAGCTAACACAAACATCCGCATACTCTTCTTTTGCTAGTTCATACCCCCAAGAGCAAAAGGCACCCTCAGTATATTTCATGATATTACCTTTATGTACAAGGGTAACACTATTGCGTTTTTTATTAATCGCGTATTCAATGGCGGCTCGAATAAGGCGCTTGCTTCCTGTTTCGCTAATCGGTTTAATTCCAATACCAGAATCAGGGCGTAGCTCCCATTTAAATTTTTCACTGACAAAATCCATTAGTTCTCTAACTTCTGGCGTTCCCGCTTGCAACTCTTTGCCGGAGTAAACATCTTCGGTGTTCTCTCTAAAAATAACCATATCAACTTTTTCCGGATGTTTAACCGGGGAAGGAACCCCGTTAAAATAGCGAACAGGCCGCAAGCATACGTAGAGGTCAAGAAGCTGTCTTATCGTCACATTTAAACTTCTAAAACCACCACCAACCGGCGTAGTAAGTGGTCCCTTAATTCCTACAAGGTATTCTGAAAAGGCATCTATAGTATTCTGTGGCAACCAGCTTCCTGTCTGGCTATTAGCTTTCTCTCCTGCAAGAACTTCCATCCATTCAATTTTTCTGGATCCCTTGTAAGTGTATTCGACAGCTGAATCGATTACCCGCACTGCTGCACGCCAGATGTCTCTTCCTATGCCATCTCCTTCGATAAAGGGAATAATCGGGTTATCTCCAACTTTTAAGGTGTCATCTCTCATTTGAATTTTTTCGGCCATAACAGTCTCCTGGTTAGCAACTATAAAAGGTTATTAAAAATTTATTAAATAATTTTTTACGTTTGAGTTGCATGAATTTAAAGAATCACTAGTTTATTAAAATTTAATTAATTCTTGCGGTTTGCTTTTGCTTAAGATAGGATACGTTAAGTCACCTAGAGGAAGCCAATTCGCATGAAACACATAGTTCGACAATTCTCCCAACGTGATAAAAGATAGAATTTACACCCATGGGGAAAGAGATTGCAACATGAGATATATCAATTGGCTATAAACCTTATGTTGCCGACATACATGAATCTAAGTCGAGTAATCGCCCCGAATGTCCGGGGTTGTTTTATATAACTAGTAATCAAAAAAAGGTATAAGGAGCCGTTAAGTAATGAAAAATTCCCTTACTTTATTTATTGCCATCGTCGCTCTAAACTCAACTGTTTACTCCGCCGACATTGAAAAGGAACTCATGAAGGAGGAGATTCAGATTTTAAAAGAGCAGCTCAGTGACCTTGAGCAACGTTTTTCAGGCAATAGCAGTGAAACTAATATGGCTGAAGGCGCCAAGATTAAAGATAATACCACGAATCTTGATCAATTGGAAATCGTGAGCAAAGATTCGGAAAGCAATCAGCTAGATGCCGGTAACGGCAAGGCTCTCTTCCTTGATCGGCTAGAAAGTTTTTCTGTTATTAGAGAATTTCATGACCGGCTTACCATTAGTGGAAATCTGGATGTTCTCTATTTTTATTCCGATTTTAATACCGGTTCCGGTGGCTCTGAAGATACTTCAGATTTCGTGGCTGATCAGATAAGGCTGGCTCTTGATCTAGAAATCTACGACTACGTCAAAGGATTTGTCTCCCTGCAGTTTGAGGACTATCAGCCGCATGATGCGACTGGTGTAGCTAGCTTCGCCGCTGGCGGTGGTGATACCGAAGACAATGGCGACCTACAAGTCGATGAGGCTTATATTGTGCTCGGTGATTGGGAATTTGATGAAGGACTCTACGGAATCTTCGGTAAACAGTATTTTCCATTCGGAAATGTGACAGATTCGGGTAATTTTATCAATGACACTCTCGTACGCCAGTTGTATGAAACGAGGGATACGGGGCTGACAGTGGGGCATAAATATGCCGGGTTAGATGTCAATCTCTTTGCATTTAATGGCCAGGCCGATGAAGTTAAGACTAGTGGTGCTCTTGACAATAAGGTCGATACTTGGGGAGGGTCACTTTCTTATGGTATGGATGAAGAAGACGTCAAGGCCCAAATTGGCGTTAGCTACATTAGTAATCTCCTGCAGGCTCAGAATACTGCTGCTTTAGCTGGACTCGACTTTAACGGCCCGATTGCTGCATATACCGATAATGATAATCAAGCCTATAATGTTTATGCCGTTTTAGGATTCGGTCCGGTTTGGTTTAGTGCGGAGTACGTTAGCGCCTTCAACAATTTGGACTCCGGGGATATTGTTGACCCAGGCTTTTTCCCCGGAATAGATCCCCAAAATACTAAAGGATCAGAGGTAAAACCACAAGCGTTTACTTTAGAAGGAGCATTTGCTTGCGAGGTAAACGATCGTGAAGTTACCTTAGCAGCAAAATATGAAGTAAATAACGATCAAGAAGATTTCGGAAATCCCATCGAAGAAATTTGGGGGCTTGGTATTGGATCAGATATATTTGAAAACACCAGTTTGACTCTAAATTACGAGAACTGGAATCTCGAGAACGGCACCGGCAACGCGGGTGGTCACGCCAACCTTTATCTCGCAGAACTATCAATTGGCTTCTAATTTAACGAGCTATTCAGATTACTTAGGCAAGGATAGCTCCTAATTGAGAGCCCAGTCGGGGCGGAAACACTTAAATGCTCGGGAGATTTAAGTCTTTACTAAAAAAAACACTGGGCAGTGATTTTCGAATGTTTCGGCCTTAACCTTACTTCCCCCCTTTGGCAAATTTCACTTATTATCAATACCGGTAATTGAAGGGGGCATAGAATGCCCGTTAGATCTTCAGTTACGGTTCTTTTAAATCAATGAATTTCCTCTATTATAGCCCCACTGGTGCCGCTCAATACGCTAATATTACTTAGGATTGGATAGCTCTTTCTGGGTTAGGATATGTAACCACTTTTGTTGTATCTAGAGCCTTATCTCAATTACATTATGATATTGCTATTAAGAGTGGTAAATTTGATTTTAAGAACCACAAAAAATTGATGTTCGAAGTTTTGTTGTTAGAACTGGATAGGTTTGTATGTTTTTATTGAGTGATTCCATAGGCGTAGCCGAAATTACGCGGGACTGGAACGTAGGGAGAGGGATAGCTCACAATAGGAAGGAGCACAGGGGCAACTTCACGATTGAAAAGTAGCCAAAGATAGCTGAAAGGTGGATACTAAAAATTCAATTTCCGACCAATCAAAAAATTTCTAGCATGCGCGTGCCAAAACCACACCACAATTTTTTTGGATTATATAAGTCGTATTACCATTCCCTTTATTTATTCTTAATAGGCGCCCAGGAAAGTATTACATCTAAATGAGAAAATGTTTATGATAAGTTGACCCTTCGCTAAAGCTTACCGGTCAACTTATCTGCGGCTCTTAAACGCTTGCTGCCTTTTGAGCACCCTTGATAGGTTCCGTTCACGCTCCAAATATCAAAGGCGTTGAAGCCAACTGTTTTTTCTGGAATCAGTTGCTGCTATGCTCGCAGTTTAACTGCAGGAGTTATGCCTCAATTTTTTATATCTAGCGGACGCTGTAAATCATTCCGTTCAATACTTACGATATACTTTATCAAGGGTGTTTATACTGACATGAGGCCAGGTAGCCCTGTCAAGCAATTGATCTTCTCGAGGTCTGAAAAAATTTAGCATAACTATTTGCGAATATTGCATTTTAAGTTTTGGATTGCCGCCAGGATCTTTCTCCTCAAGTTCTTGAATCCAAAATGCTGATTTCATACTAACGGGTTCGGCTTCTTTAACAGCAAAAGGAATGTTAACAATGCCGGCATCAACACGCTTCGTATCTACTGAAAGTGTCGTAGTTCTGGCTATTTTTATGTTTTGGTTGTCATGTCTTAGAATAGCATTCATGTCTTTTGGGCTGAATCCGGGAAAGTCGCAAGTACTTGTTTTGTTTCGAAAAAATGGATTGTTTATATAGTGTTTGTATGGCGCAAGATAAGGATCATCTATTAAATCATAGTCACCAGAATCTAGGTCTTCGAAACGTCCGATTGGCAAGCCATTCACCTTAGGAATTTCCGGCATGCCTTTTTGCTTCAAACTCGTGCCAATTGCTAAAAACGAGATTCCATGTGGTATTGATGCAAGTCTTGCTACGTCAAGTTCAACCCTTGAGGTCACGTCAATATCTTTTGTTCTCAGATTTTTCATATTCAACCACAATCCTGATTCATGATGAATATCTAAGCCTGGATCACCTGCGAAACTACTCTTTGGAAAATCATCCGCTGCTGTCTGTTTTATCTTTTGCTGATAATCAAGTGTTACAACTTCTTGATCGAATTCCTTTAGATCTACTTCAGGGCGTAATAGGCCCCGGTTGGGCACGCCACTATCAACAAAAGTAAAGTCAAGCTCCTCGTCGTACTGGTTCATTAAAACACGAAAGTTAAATCCTGCAGGTGATGGGGGTGCGTCTTGGAAAGGAAGAGCGATCATATTCCATCCGGTTCCCTTGCTTCTCCACTCTCCTGGTAACAACCGCAATGGCCCAAGATTATTGTTGCAGGGTTTTGCTTCAGTGTAATAACGCTTTGATGTAGTTGATTTTCCTTCCACCATTTTGATCTCCTCCATTATTTAGTTGGTTAGTAAGATTTAATGGCGACTTGTTCGTATCAGCAAGAGTATGTTTTAAAACATGCACTAAGATAACGTTTATTGTAATGAATCGTTTGGCCAGGAGTTACTTAACCTAGGGGCTCTTTGTATGCCCAACTACAGAAAATGCATAATTATGCTTTCATTTTATACGTTATTTGTGTTAATAATATTACTTTTTAAGAAGAAGTTAAAAATATGTAAAATTTACTTATACAGCGCCATGAATATTTCACGGAATAACGAAACCTTTTAGTCGGACGCTTGGGAGTGCGGCTTTGAATCGTTATATGCTTATTATAAACTACTTATGAATACTCTCAGCTTGAGAAAAGGAGCCTAAAA
>JAVJHY011484750.1:0-12034 GCA_035593235.1 Phascolosoma agassizii | reverse complement strand
CAGGATATTGAACTGGAAATCACGGAATCGGAAATGATGGAGCAATCCGATTCCATCATGCGTGCTCTCAACACAGCCCGGCGATGCGGTTTCGGTGTCGCCGTGGATGATTTCGGAACCGGGTATTCAAACTTTTCGGCCCTCGACGGCCTGCAAGCGGACACGCTGAAGATCGACCGCAGCCTGATCTTGAACATCGAAGATTCCGTTAGGGCGCGGCAGATCCTGAACGGGCTGGTCCAGCTTGCGCAGACGCTCGGATTCACGACAGTTGCGGAGGGTGTAGAGACTGAAACGCAGGCGGGCATAATACGCGAAAGCGGAGTCGATGTGCTCCAGGGTTACCTGTTGAGCCGCCCGATAACTGAAGAGGCGTTCCTTGATCTGGTCGCCAATCTGAAAACCGACAAAGAGCCTACCGCGGAAGCGGCTTGAGCAGCTGGGAAGTGATCAGGGCTATGGGCAAGCGCGGATTTCGACGGGATGAAAGCGGAGCGACGGCTTTCCTTCGAGCCTCACAATCAGGCGATGTGCAGTTGATGCGGCTCCTGCTTGAGTTCGACGCAGATCCCCTTATCAATACCGAACTGGGCGTAACTCCGCTGGCCGCGGCCGCCGGCATCGGTTGGGTCGAAGGGGTTACCAGCGAATGGTCAACCGGGCAGACCGTAGAAGCCGTGGAACTTTTGTTGGACTTGGGCATAGATCCAAATTTTCAGGCCGACACGGGCCGCACGGCGTTGCACGGTGCGGCGCATAAGGGTGCCGCCGAGGTTGCGCGGATTCTTGTTACGGCAGGCGCCCAGCTGGATATCCGCGATTTCGGCAATACCGACAACCGTGGCAGCGCCGAACTAGCCGCCCATACCTGGCTACCGATTGACTACGCTGATGGACTGGTCCGAGTCGGTGTTCAATCCTCCATTCCGCATCCGGAAACGGCAGCGCTACTCCGCCAACTGATGGAAGATGCGGGTCTCGAGACACCGTCTGCTGGGCGCACGCTCGAATCGATCTGCATCGTCGAGGTTTGCTCGCCGGACTACGACCCGATCGAGTACAACTAGTTCAGTTCGCCGAAACTCACTCAGCGAACCAGCCACCATCGCGGGTGACGCCGCGCCTCGAGCCAGGAGTGCAACTATTTCTACTAAGCGCGGCACAAGAGTAGCAGCCTTAGGGTTCGTCGCAGTCGTCGGCGGCGCCGCGATCTTGTGGGCGCAGCATGATCCCGAGCAACAGCACTGGAAGCTGATCCAGGAAAACTGCTTCGATTGCCACAACCGGCTGGACCGCGCGGGTGGCCTTGCCTTCGATGTCATGTCCCCCGACGGTATCGCTGAAGAGGCGCAGACATGGGAGCTTGCAATCCGGAAACTCCGCGGCGGTCTGATGCCGCCGGCTGGGGCGGCGCGTCCGGATGCCGAGGCCGTATCCCAAGTGGTGTCGTGGCTTGAGGATGAGATCGATTTGGCCGCGAGTGAGCCCGCGCCCGGTCGTGTATCACTGCGCCGTCTGAATCGGCGCGAGTTTTCTCACGCAGTACGCGATCTGCTTGCGCTCAACATCGATCCAGCAGCGTTGCTGCCTGAGGACAACGTTGAGGGCTACTTCGACAATAATGCGGACGCACTTCAGGTGTCTCCTGCGTTCGTCGACCAATACATTTACGCCGCACGCGCGGTTGCGCTCGAGGCGATGGGTAATCCTGCGGCTCCACCGATAGCAACCACCTACGGTGACGTTGCCAATATGGTGATTTCGCTGCCGCCCCGGGGTAAACCCGGCACGGGGCGGCAGCAACACCATATTCACGGGTTGCCATTTGGGACTCGCGGCGGTTTCATCGTCGAGCACAGTTTTCCTGCGGATGGCGAATACGAACTGACAATCGGCGACATGGCGCTCGCACGCGAAGTGCCGAGGATGGAGTTTGAAAATACCGTCATTGCACTTCTCGACGGCGAAGAGTTTTTCCGCACCAATATCGGCGGCGAAGCCGATCACAAGGCAATTGATCAGCGACTTGACCCGGCGGTTGAAACGATTAACGGCAGGCTCAGAAAGATCCGCTTCCAAGCAACGGCCGGCCAGCACGAACTCGCGGTCACGTTTCTGCAAAGAAGCTTCGCCGAAAGCGATGAGCGTACACTGACGGCCGCACTCGAAGGTGGTCAAGAGCGCATCCAAGCGGTGCACGCGCTCGAAATCCGGGGGCCTTTGTTAGTCACCGGCGTTAGCGATTCGCCAAGTCGCAAGAAGATTTTCATCTGCACGCCGACTTCAACCGCTGATGAGCGGCCTTGCGCTATTGATATCGTCACGAACGTTGCAGAGCGAGCGTTCCGCCGGCCGATAGCCGTCACGGATCTCGATAGTTTGATGGCGTTTTATGACGTAGGCTTTAGCGAAGGTGGATTCGAACGTGGCGTACGCGACGCACTGAGCGCGGTTCTCGCAAGCCCGCACTTTCTCTATCGGGTAGAAACCGGGGCCGATGTTGGCGCCGTCGCGCTAAATGACATTGAGTTGGCGTCGCGCCTTTCCTTCTTCTTATGGAGCAGCCTGCCGGACGAAGCGCTGCTCAGTGTCGCTAACGCAGCGCAGTTGAGCGAACCCGAAGTGTTGACCGCGCAGGTGCGACGAATGCTCGCCGACCCGCGCGCCACATCGTTGGTCGATGATTTTGCGTTCCAGTGGCTCGACCTCGCCAAGCTCGACGAGATCACGCCGGATCGGGCGCAGTTCCGGCACGCGAGCGGTCTGCTTGATCCGCGTGACATGTTGAAGCAAGAGCTGCGGCTTTTTGTCGATAGTGTGCTGCGCAGCGGCGAGAGTGTTGTTGACCTGCTGACCGCGGACCACAGCTTCCTCAACGAGCGTCTGGCGATGCACTATGGGATCGAGACAGTGAAGGGTGCCCGCTTTCGTCGTGTCGTGCTCTACGACACGAAACGCCAAGGCCTCTTGGGTAAAGGCGCCATATTGATGTTGACGGCTTACCCCAACCGCACTTCCCCGGTGTTGCGCGGCGCCTGGATACTTGAGCGCCTCGTCGGTGCGTCACCGCCTGAGCCGCCACCCGATGTCCCGGAACTGGGTGAGAACCAGCCCGGTGAGGTTCCCCAAACGCTACGCGCGCGGCTCGAACAACACCGGGAGAACCCAACCTGTTTTTCATGTCACGGAATCATGGACCCACTCGGCTTTGCGCTTGAGAACTTCAATGCCGTGGGCCAATTTCGGACGCACGATCCGGATACCTTGACGCCTATCGATGCCGCCGGCGAACTGCCCGATGGAATGACGGTCGGCGGACCCGATGATCTTCGCCAGGCACTCGTTGCGCAACCCGACCGCTTCGTTCAGACATTCACCGAAAACCTATTGACGTATGCGCTGGGGCGCAGCCTCGATCATCGCGACATGCCCACGGTGCGCACCATCGTTGATCGCGCTGAGGCCGATGATTACCGCTTCGAATCGATCGTGCTCGGGGTCGTTGCTAGCGATGCGTTCCGCAAGCGTGAGGGCACTGGCCTTGCTATGGCCGCAGCCGAGTAGTCGTAATGGACCGCAGAAAGCAATTGTTGTATTCATTATTTGTTCTGGGTCACAGGCGCCTGTTTAGGAGTGCAGTCCAGTGAGGTTCCTTACACGAAGATACGTGTCACGACGGACAGTCTTGCGCGGCGCCGGGGCAGCGATCGCTCTGCCGCTGCTAGACGCCATGGTGCCGGCGCAAACGGCGCTCGCGCAGACAGCGGCGGCGTTGAGTCCGCGCGTCGGCTTCGTCTATTTCCCCCACGGCGCACTGCAAGAGGAGTGGGAACCGCGCGCAGTCGGCCGAGACTTCGAAATTCCATTCATTCTCGAGCCCTTGGAGCCGCTCCGCGAGTATTTGACCATCACTAGCGGTCTGCGCAATAAGGGCGGCGAAAGCGCAAGCCCGCACGGGATTACGCAGGAAACCTGGCTCAATGCGGTCAGCCCTCACCGGCGAAATGCCGAGACTGGCGTTGGCGTGACGGTCGACCAGATTGCCGCGCGGCATTTGGGCCGCACGACGCCGTTGCCATCGTTAGAGCTGTGCGGTGAGCCGGGCGGCATTATCTCTTTTCGAACGCCAGAGCAGCCGTTGCCGATGGAAGGCAATCCGCGCAAGGTGTTCTATTCGATGTTCGGTCAAGGTGACACCGCAGCGGAACGCCAGGCGATCTTGAACTCGACCGATAGCTTGCTCGACTACGTCAAGGAATCGACGGCAAGCCTGACGGCCAAACTCGATGCTGGCGACCGTGCCCGTGTCAGCGATTACTTAGATTCAGTCCGCGAAATCGAGATCCGCGTGGCGAGACTCGATGAGAGTGCGCAATCCATGGCCGACCTGCCGAATGCGCCGCTCGGTCCGCCGGAAGATTTCGGCGAACTCCTGGACCTTCAATTCGAAATGATCGCGCTCGCTTGGCAGACGAACCGAACCCGCGTGACTTCGATAAAAATGGTCGAGGAAGCCAGCATGCGGACCTACCCGCACCTAGGTGTCCACGAAGCGTTCCATCCAACGTCGCATTGGGGCGGCTTTCCGGATCGCATTGCGAATCTTAGGCTGATCCAAAACTGGCACACCCAAGTTTTTGCAAAGTTCGTTCAGCGACTCAAGGACACCGCTGACGGCGATGGCTCGTTGCTCGATCAATCGATCATCCTGTTTGGCAGCAACATGGCCAACAGCGATGCTCACAACAACGATCCGTTGCCGCAAGCGCTCATCGGTCGGGGTGGCGGTATCAAAGGTGGTCAGCATCTGCGCTACGATCAAGATAGCCCGCATGCGAATCTGCTGGTGACGATTCTCGAACGCGCTGGTGTGCCGGTCGGGGACTTCGAGGGTTTGGCCGATAGCACCGGACCTTTGAGCGACGTTTGATCGGATTGCAACGATGCCATTGAAGTTCAAAACGATTATCGGCGCCAAGGCGCTCACGGTTGCAGTGCTCACGGTTGCGTTGCTCGCAGCCGGAATCAGTGGCGCAGACGAACCGCCTGAAGAACCAATCACCGACGTCAATCATCGATATCCCGACGGCAGCACGCCTTTGCAGTGGGCGGTCTACGAGGGCGACGTCGGCGAGGCAAAGCGCCTGCTGGACGCGGGCGCCGACGCAACTCTGTCGAATAACTACGGCGCAACGCCGATGGGTTTGGCGGCCGAAGTTGCCCATACCGAGATACTGAAGCTATTACTCGACGCCGGAGCCGATGCCGACTCGGCCAACGCCGAAGGGCAGACGGCGCTGATGGCGGTTGCGCGAACGGGCAACGTCGAAGCGGCTCAAGTTTTGCTCGAACGCGGCGCTACGGTCGATGCGCGGGAAAGCTGGGGCGGGCAGACGGCCCTAATGTGGGCCACCGCGCGACGACACCCCGAGATGATGGAGTTATTGATTTTGGCCGGGGCCGACGTCAACGCCCGCTCCATCCATCGCGACTATCAACGTCACGTTACGGCCGAGGGGCGGCCGAAGAATCTCGATAGCGGCGGCTTCACGCCGCTGCTTTATGCAGCGCGGGAAAACTGTAGCTCCTGTGTGGATGTGTTGCTCGCGAACGGCGCGGATATCGACTTGCCCGATCCCGACGGCGTCTCGCCGCTGCACTTGGGTGCAATGAACGCGAACTGGGATCTCGCAAAGCAGCTAATCGATGCGGGTGCCGATGTTGATCAATGGGACATCTATGGCGAAGCGCCACTGTTCACCGCCGTTGGCCTGCACTCGAGAACTAATGGCGGGCGCGCGTCGATCGATCCGTTGAACGAAACGAGCGGCATGGATTTGGTTCGTATTCTGCTCGAGCGCGGCGCCAACCCCAACATGCAGCTTTTCTTTAAACCGGCGAACGTGCGCGGTTCGACGAACACGCGTGGTTCGACACCGCTGATCCGTGCGGCGAACAACGGCGACCTCGAGCTCGTCGAACTGTTACTCGAGCACGGCGCGGACCCCACGCTCTACTTGGCCGACCGGCAAACGCCGATCCATGCGGTTTTAGCTGGCCGGTCTTCAGAGCAGCAGGTGCTCGAGTTGATCCGCATGCTTTACGAAGCCGGTACCGACGTTAACGTCATCGCCCTGGTCAACCACAGAGAGGAAGTCCGCGGCGGTACTGCGCTGCACTATGCGGTCCGCAAACGCTATCAAGAAGTCATCAAGACCCTCGCTTCTTACGGGATCGACTTGAACGCCCGGGACCAAGATGGGCTTACGGCGCTCGACTATTCGCAGTCGCGCGGCTTCATGCCGTTCATGGCGCTGCAAACCCCGCTGTACGAAGCGGAAGCCGCAGTCCTGCGCGAGCTTGGCGCGACCGAAGAGATGGGTCGAAATGTTGTGTGGCCAGTCCTCGGGCCACCCCAAGGTGTTTGGGCGGATATCTGGCCGTTGGGTGAGCCGAGAGTTCATGAGCCGATCTATACGCACGCGACCGTCAAGTAGGCGCCGGCTCTCGCGCCGACGATTGCTCAGTGGAGGCGGTGCCGCGCTCGGTAGTGTGCTGTTTCCTGGGCTAACGAAGCCGCAACCAACCGCTGTGGATATCACCACGGCTGACCTCGGCGGCCTGATACTTCTTCGGGGCGCCGGGTGCAACGTGATCGCGATGCCGGGCGATGACGGCGCGCTGATGATCGATGGCGGGCTTGCCGCTAACGCAGATTCTTTGCTATTCGCAGTCTATGAGGCGACGGGCAACGACCGAATCTACACGCTAATCAACACCCACTGGCACCCGGAGCAGACTGGCGCCAATGAGGCCGTCGGTCGTGCCGGCAGCGTGATCTTCGCTCACGAAAAGACACAGCTCTACCTCAGCAACACGGTTTATTCCGTCACATTCGCGGATCGTCTGGAACCGTTATCTGAAGCGGCGCGACCGAATCAGATCACGCGTGGTGACGGCTCGCTCGAGTTTGCCGGCGCAAAGATCGACTACGGTTACCTGCCTGCGGCGCACACAGACGGCGATCTTTACGTTCACTTTCCGCAAATAAATGTGCTGGTCGCCGGTGGTGTCGTTTCCGGGGACCGGTGGCCGCTTATCGACTACCGCAATGGCGCCTGGTTTGGTGGCCGCGTCCGCGCACTCCAATGGCTCGCGGAACTGGTGGATCCCCAAACGCGTGTCGTACCCGCTGATGGCCAACTAATGACAGGTCGCGACATCGTCCGTCACCGCGATATTAGTGAGCAACTCTTTGAGACGATGATCGGCTACATGAATTTGGGCTTTGGCCCCGAAGACGTCGTCGCACGTAACCCACTCGCTGAGTACGAGGCTGAATTCGGCGATCCATCCGCGTATCTCGACCGCGCTTACCGCAGCATGTTGGTGGCGTACGTGCCGAACTGATTGTCCGGCGTTTGTCGTTGCTGACTCCCTAAACGCCGTGCGACGCGTTGTATTTTTCGATCCAATCTATTGTGCGCGCCATGCCGCCGAAAGGGTAAAAATGCAGGCGCACGGGATGATGATCTTTGTTTAATCCGGAGGCGAAGGCGTCCACAATCTTGTCAGGCCCGGCAACACCGATCAGCCGCCCCAGTGAAATGCCGTACTTGCTCATGACGGAGGCTGATGCCTCGACCCCGCAACGCGCAGCGAATCGGAGCAAAGACTTGATGTTGGCAGGGCCTGGAACGCCGATGCGAACCGGCGCGTCGATTCCCCGATGCCGCAGCGCCACGAGCCATTGCATGAAGGCTTCCGGGTCGAATCCAAACTGGGTGACGATTAGCGGTTTCATACCACGCTCATGAATCATCGCGCACTTTTTCTCGAGCACGGCGAAGCATTCTTCCTCCGTCATATTGGGGTGGCCCTGCGGATGTCCGGCAATCCCGATAGCGCTGATTCCGTTGGCCTCGAAGAGCCCCGTTTCGATCAGTTGGGCCGTCTCCGAAAACGGTCCCTCCGGCTTCGGGGGATCGCCGGCAATGGCGAAGCAACGCTTAACGCTAGCACTGTGGGTCATCTGCTCGAGCATCGACTTCAACTCATCTTCCGATTTGAGGCGTCGTGCGGAAAAATGCGGCATGGGCTCAAAACCGAGCTCGCGTACGGTGCATGCGGCCGCCACGCGGGCTTCCAGCGTTTCGCCGGGCAGGAATGTCACCGCGATCTGCGTAGCCTGTGGAATTCGGGGCGCCGCCTCGCGCAAGCCGTCGACATCTTTGGCGGTGATCTCAAGCGAAAACCCCTCCGTGATAAAAGCGGGTTCGCGATCCCAGTTCGGATGGATGTCTTGATAGCTCATGGATGATCCTTTTGGCACTCGCTTGCGAGTATGGCAGCTACGAACCGCTTTAACGTGGTTGCGGCAATGATGGCATTGCGGTTAATCGGGCGCTGCGCGCCCGTTTGGTATAGGTCCTGACGGGAATATCCTGACCGCGACGGGGCGGCTAGGGGTATCGGTCGCTGCCAGATTGATTTCGGGTCGGCTTGTGGCCAGTCTATACTGAGGCCGTCCTTAAAAGAACAGCAACTTTGAACTCGGGAGCTCGTTTATGAACACGCGGGGAATCGTTTCGGTCCTTATCTTAGGTGTAGCGGCGCTCTCGGCCTCAGCGCAGGCGCAGGTCGTAAGACCCGCCACCGTAGGACTATCGTCAGATCGGCTCACACGAATTGAGGCGCTGATGCAGCGGCAAATCGATGCCGGGGATTTTGCTGGCGCCGTCACGATCGTCGCGCGTGATAACAAGATCGCTTGGTTCCAAGCGCAAGGTCTTATGGATATTGAATCCGGACGGCCGATGCAAAATGACGCGGTTTTTCGCATCATGTCAATGACGAAACCGGTGGTCGCGTTCTCAATATTGATGATGGCCGAAGAGGGCAAAGTCCGGCTTACCGATCCGGTTTCTCGGTTTATCCCTGAGCTTGAAGGGTTGCGTGTTGCGGCCGCAAGCATGCCTGAAGGCGTCGATGCATCGCGCGAAATACAAGTGCGAGATTTGCTTACCCATACATCGGGTCTCATGAGTGGCCCGGCGAGTAATGGCGCCGTCTCTATCGAATTCGAGCCTGGCGACACGGTCGCGACCGTACTGCCGAGGTTGGCGGGTGCACCGCTTGAGTTTCAGCCCGGCACACGCTGGGCGTATAGCCCGGTGTTCGGTTTCGACGCGCTGGTGCGTATTGTCGAAGTCGCTTCGGGCGTCGATTTCGAAACGTTCGCTGAGGAGCGCATCTTCAAACCGCTCAATATGAACGACACCTATTTCTATCGCGACGAGCCACACCCGAACCTTGCAAAGCTATATCGCAACGACAACGGGACGGTCGTCGAGAATCCAGAAATGCGTTTCATCAATGGCACCTATTTCTCTGGCGGTGGCGGCTTGTTCAGCACGGCCGAGGACTACCTGCAGTTTGCACTCGTATTGCTGAATGACGGCGAGCACAATGGAACGCGATTCATCGGCCGGCGGACAGCGCAACTCATGCGTTCCGCGTTCATTTCCGATGACCTTCCGGGGCGCAATCCTGGCGAAGGCTACGGTCTCGGCGTACGCGTCATTACTGATGCAACCGCAAACAACACCTGGTTGTCCGACGGCAGCTTTGGCTGGAGCGGGGCCTTCAATACGCATTTCTTTGTCGATCCAAAAGAACGCGTTGTTGGCATTTATATGACGCAGGCCGTGGGGTTTCGCGGCGCGTTCACGCTAATGGACGATTTCGAAACCGCAGTGATGCAAGCCCTGATCGACTGATCATAAGCGTCCGATCGATCTAGGGCTGGCAGGCTATGGGACGCTGGCGGCCACCTGCGCCGGATTCATCGCCTTACATTACACCGGCGGGCTTCCGCGCGCTGAAAGAGGAGCTGGAGGATATTTGGCTCCGCCGCCGCGAAGTTGTGAAGGCGTTGGCGGAAGCTGCCGCTGAGGGCGATCGTTCCGAGAACGCCGAATACATCTACCGAAAAAGGGAGCTGGCCGGGTTGGATCGACGTATTCGATACCTGCAAAAACGCCTGCCGGCGCTCACCGTGGTTAGGAAAACGCCAGCTTCGGATGCTATCTACTTTGGCGCGTTGGTAGAAGTTTGCGACGAGGTTGGCAACGCTCAAACTTACCGGATCGTTGGGCCTGATGAAACGGACGCTAAGAAGTCGGCAATTAGCTTGGATTCACCACTGGCGAGGGCGCTGCTAAAAAAACGTAACAATGACGAAGTTGAGTTCCAACTCGGCGAAAAATCCACGCGACTCACAGTTCGGTCAATTCGTTACGAACAAGAACAATAGTAAATGACAGCGGCGTCGCTCACGGCGATACCCTAACCCGCTGATCGTGATTCATCGGCTTCGCCGACTGAGAATCAGTGGCTTGCGTGATTTCGGCCCGATTTTACGTCCAAAAGGCGGCCCTAGAATGTTAATCTTGCCGCTTCGCGAGAACTTCAGGTCTCGAAAGCGAGACGGAAATTAGAACAATGATTGGGGGTCCGAAAATGAAAATATCCAAAACGAAACTATGCCTAGCAGCCACGATTCTGCTGGCGAGCTCGGGCGCAATGGCGCAAGAAATGAACTTCTTCGTGACCAGTGCTGGTTCGGGTCAGGGAGGCAATTTAGGCGGCCTGGCGGGCGCCGACGCTCGCTGCCAGGCGCTCGGTGCGGTTGCAGGCGCAGGCGACAAGACTTGGCGGGCCTATCTCAGTACCCAGGGTCGCGGCGCAGTCGATGCCAGAGACCGCATTGGTACGGGCCCCTGGTACAACGCCAAGGGCGATATGGTTGCCAGTAATCTCGCCGAACTACACGACGAAGAAAAAAACATGCTCGGCGTGCAGGTAGGCCTCGATGAGCATGGCGCCCCGGTGCCCTACGTGGGCCTTGATTCGGACGGAAGCCCGCTGCCAATAGAACTCCAAGTCGGCGTCGAACACGACATCCTGACGGGCTCACAGCCGGATGGTACGGCGTTCCCTGCTGGCGAGGACCAAACCTGCAGCAACTGGACTTCGGCCGATGAAGGCAGCGCAATGGTCGGACATGGCGATCGTCGCACGCTACAACCAGGTTCATCGCCGTGGGCTGCGGCGCACCCTTCGGCAGGTTGTAGCCAGCAAGCTTTGGTCAACACGGGAGGCGCCGGCCGCTTCTATTGTTTCGCCATAGATTGATCGATAAGACCGAATGCTGGCGGCCCGAAATGGCCGCCAGCTCCGTCCCGTAAGGGTTTTCAATAACAAGAACTAGGAGATGGCAATGGTAAAACCACAACTTTATCGCGCAGCGCTGCCCGTTTCAGATATAGAAGCCGCGGCGAAATTTTATAGTCACGTACTCGAGAACCCTGGCAAACGTATCGCACCAGATAGGCACTACTTCGATCTCGGCGGTTTCATGCTCGCTTGCTATGCCCCCGCCAACGGCACCTGGTCGTTTGATGAGAACCAGTATCTCTACCTCGCCGTACCCGATCTCAGCGTTGTTCGTCAGCGCGTCGAAGAAGCCGGTGGTTCCAACCTCACGGAAGTCGCGGAGATGCCCTGGGGAGAGACGATGTTCTTTGCCACCGATCCAAGTGGCAGCCGTTTAGGTTTCGCACAGGAAGATAAACTCTTCGCGATCTGACGTGATCGACAACGGGGCTCATGCGCCCCGTTGTCGATTGGCGATCGCGTGCCGGTTTGAGGGCCACGTCTGGGGAAACTCTATGCGATCTGCAATAACGATTTGGACGTTGCTAGCTGTATTTTCCGGCGATCTGGCTTTCGCCCAGACACTCGATGCTCAAGAACTCGATTCTATTCGGATTGAAGGCGTTGAAAGGCGGTGGCGCCTATTCGTGCCTGACCAATACCAGGCGGGCATTGCGCTACCTTTGGTTCTAAATTTTCACGGCACAGGCTCATCGCCTGATCAGCAATCTGAGATATCGGCTTTCGAAAGTCTTGCAGCAAAAGAAGGTTTTTTGGTCGCAACTCCTGAGGGTCAGTTCGATCGAGACGGAAATGG
>JAVJHY011484639.1:0-13376 GCA_035593235.1 Phascolosoma agassizii | reverse complement strand
GGCAAGCCGCCGTAGACGCCGTTCTTGCCGAGCCACTGGTGCGGCACGCCGTTGATATCAATCATTACTCTCTGGTGATTGGCGATCATACATGGCAACGCCATGCATTGGATCGAATCGTCGTGATAGGCGGCGGGAAAGCAGCCACGGCGATGGCCCAAGGCCTCATCGGCAAGCTGCCCGAAGGGACCGAAGTTGCGGTAATTGACCTGAGCCGTGCAGCGAGCGGTTTTGTCATCGATAGGAATACCGCCGAGTCGCGGCTGCGGAATCTCGAGCCCGAAAGCAAGCCGCGACCACTCGAAGACGCGGTGCGCGAAGCAATCGAACTGGTCGCCGATCGCGAAGATTCGCGACAAGAAGTCTTTTTGTTTAGCGATCTCAACGCAATGGTCTGGAACGAATCGGCGGTTGCTTCGATCAACGAAACATTAGCCGCTGCCCCCGACGTGCGGCTCTATTTGGTTGACGTCGGAGTTGCGGAAACTCGCAACATGGCGCTCGGCCAGCTCGATTTGCGTCAACAAATTTTACGGCCCGGCGAGCCGCTTCGTCTCGACGTGCCGATCGAAATTGGCGGCCCTGCCGAGGTGACGCTGGCCGAAGCGCCGCTTGTGGAAATATTTTTTGCCGATGACCAGGGCAAAAACGTCAAACGTGGGCAACAGATTGTCGAGGTGGATGAACAAGGCTTGGGCCAAGCGACGTTTGAATTGAGCGACTTGCCGCTCGGCACGCATCAAGGTTCTGTGCAGATCTCTGCCAACGACCCACTCGAAGTCGACAACACACGCTATTTTACCGTAGAAGTCCGTCCGCCGGCGGAAGTGCTTCTGCTCGGCAAAGAGTCGCGAGACACGCTTTTTCTGCGTGAGGCACTCAATCCATCGCCCTTAGGTTCGGCAACGCAGATCGAACAGGCGTCGGTGCGATTTCGATGCACGACCGACCGGTTTGCAAACGCTACGAAGCTCTCGCTTGCCGATTACGCCGCCGTTTGTTTGCTCGATCCGCCGCCACTTTCCGACGAGTTATGGCAATCGCTGGCCGACTATACCAACGAAGGCGGCGGCGTTGGTCTCTTTCTCGGCGAGCGTGCCCGTGCTGGCGCGTTCAACGAAGGAGCCAGCAATCTACTGCTTCCTGGTCTGCTCAAACGCAAATCACGCTACGAAACTTACCTGCGACCGCAGCGGCTCGATCATCCCGCGCTGGCGGCGCTACGTCCGTATGCTGAGTCGATTCCTTGGCAAGTTTTCCCTGTGTTTCGTTACTGGGAATTCGACGAAATGGCGGGCGACACCTACGAAGTCGCCCGCTTTTCGAATAGCAAGCCGGCGCTGCTAGTACGTCCCGTCGGCCAAGGTCGAGCATTAACGTTTGCGACCTCGGTTTCCGATCCGCCTAACCCGCGCGGACGCGAACCTTGGAATCTGCTGACCACCCCCGAAGCGGCTTGGCCTTTTGTGCCTTTGATGAACCAAATCGTCGGTTATCTGGCCCAAAGCGATAATGCGTCGCTCACTTTCGAGGCAGGCGAAACGGTCAGCCTGCATTTGCCGCCGAGCCAACGCGTCTCGAGTTTCGTGCTGTATCAACCCGGCGGACAATCGCTCCGCCGCACGTTACCGCCCGGCGACGATGCAATTCGCATCAGCACCACCCGTAATTTGGGCAACTACCGCGTCTCGTCTGGCGGCACAGCAGGAGAACTCAAACGAGGTTTCAGCATCAACGTCTCGCCCGACGTTAGCCGCCTGGAACGGGTCGACCCCGAGGAATTGCTCGCAGCTCTGCCCGCCAAGCAAGTCCGCCTTGCGAATACGCTCGAAGATGTCGAGCGCTACGTCGACATTGGTCGCAGCGGGCGCGAGCTCTTTCCATGGTTGATTACGCTGGTCGCGTTGGTTTGGGGCAGCGAACATCTGCTGGCCAACCGCTTTTATCGGGAGGCGGCATGAGCGAGTGGAATATCGACCCGGTCGGTGGCCCTTGGTTTGCTGGAGCGGTTGCGCTGCTCGTATTGTTCGCGCTACTCATTGGCCCGGCTGGCAAACGCTTGCCGCGCCGGCGGCGCATCACTTTGCGGGCACTGCGCGCGGGCACTGCGCTGCTGTTGTTGTTTGCGATGTGGCGTCCGACGCTTGTCGCGGTCGAGATGCGTAAGCTGCCCGGTTCGTTGGTGGTGATGGTCGACAGCTCGCGCAGTATGCAAATCACCGATTCGCTGGGCAACCAATCACGCTGGGACGCCGTCAGGTCGGTACTCGATTCGGCTCGCGATCAGCTAGGCGATTTGGCCGAGTCGTGGGATTTGAAGTTCTATCAATTCCACGAAACGAGCGAGACGCTCAAACTGATCGACGGCCTACCAGACCTGCCCGAGCAAGCAGACGGGCCACAAACGGCAATCGGCTCGGCATTGGAAGACGCGCTCGATCGCGAAGCCCAACAGCGCATCGTCGCCGTACTGCTGCTGAGCGACGGCGCTCAACGCGCCTTCGCCCCGCGCGACGTACCACCGCAAACGGTTGTTCGCCGGCTGGCGATCGACGAAATCCCACTCTACACCTTTACGTTTGGCCAACCGGCTCTCGGCTTACAATCCGACCTGCGCGTCGACGATTTGCTGGTCAACGACTCCGTGTTCGCCGAAACACCGATCACCGTCCGAGCGATGCTCGGCGCTGATGGCTACGCCAACCAGACATTCAAGGCCCAACTTCTGTGGGAAACCGCTGAAGGCGAAATGGAAGTCGTCGACACGCGCGAAGTACTCATCAAAAGCGATCAGCGAAAAATTCCTCTGACGCTTTCGTACACGCCGCTCGTGCCGGGCGAGTACAAAGTGTCGGTGCAGATCGCCGGTCCATCAGAAGGAGGGCCTGAGGGCGAATTGGTCACCTCGAACAACGTGCAAAGCACCTTTGTGTCGGTGCTCAAAGGGGGCGTCAACGTCCTCTACCTCGTCGGGGCGACTCGGATCGGTGGCGGGCCGAGTATCGAGCCACGTTTTGTACGCGGCGCGTTAGCTGCTCATGCCGATATCAACGTCCGATACGATCTCATCAACTATCGCAAGCAGCGTCTCGACATTCGTGCAGCTCTAACAGGAGAAAGGACTGAAGGAAAATACGACGTCTTCCTGCTCGGCGATGTCGATGTTTCGGCGCTCAACAGCGCTTCGTGGGAGCAAATCGTCGAGGCGGTCGACAACGGCGCAGGCTTAGCGATGCTGGGTGGATTCCATAGCTTTGGCCCTGGCGGTTTCCGTGGGTCACCGTTAGCCCCATTACTTCCCGTAAGGATGGGCCGCGCCGAACGGCAAAATTTTGGCGAGCCGCCACGGCAAGACATGCACGTTGCCGGACCGCTGCGCATGGCGCCCGTACAAATAGGCAATGCCATCCATCCTATTTTGCAGCTTACCGACGCTGCAAAAGTAGAAGATTGGTCAAAAATTCCGCCACTCGACGGGGCGAACCGATTTGAACGTAACCAAATTATGCCGACCGGCCAAATCCTCGCCGAAACGGCCGACGCCAACCGTCGTCCCCTGCTCGTCGCGGGCGCATGGGGCGACGGTCGCACGTTGGCGTTTGCAGCCGACTCGACTTGGCGGTGGCCGATGGAAGGTTTTGCCGATGCTCATCACCGCTTCTGGCGACAACTCGTGATGTGGCTCGCGCGTAAAGACGACACTGACGGACAAGCCGTTTGGGTACGACTCGATGGCCGCCGATACCAACGCGGCAGCCGCGTCGATTTTTCATTCGGGGCATTTGACGACAAACGCGTACCACTAACGACGGCCACCTACGACGTACAACTTGAACAGCCCGACGGTACGATCGTTCCGCTCCGACCCAGCCGGCGCGGAAAAAACTCTATCGCCAACATTACAAAGACCGCTGCGCCGGGCGACTATCGAGTGACCGTTGCTGCAACCGACGCCGCTGGCCAACTCCTCGGCACGGCGCAAGCACGCTTCACCGTCCCCGACCGCGACATGGAACTCGACCAACCCGCCGCCGAACCGACCCTGCTCGCCTCGCTTGCCAACCTCACCGGCGATGCCGGAGGCCAAGGCCTCGCCCCAGAAGAGCTGCCCGACTTGCTCGAACAACTCAAGTCGCGCACCGCCGAGTTCGAAGAAGAAATTCGCCAGCAACAAACGCTGTGGGACACCTGGCCGGTATTTTTGACATTGGTGGGGCTACTTGGGAGTGAATGGTATTTGCGCAAGCGATGGGGATTGGTTTGAAGTAGGAAATCGCAAATCTCGGCTCACCGAGATTAGCGGGTCACTTTGTCCTCAGACGGGTTTCGCCACGCCCGAAACCCTTGCCCATCGCCATATTCGGCACAATCGGCATGGTGGGAAGCCACTTGTTTTTGGCACTTTCGTGTCTCTTGTGCCACATCACCAATCTACGCTTATCTAGCAAAACGCCATAGACAAACAATTCACACTGAAAATACTGCCCGATGACCTGCTTGAATCTCCAACACGACAGCCAACAACCGCAACAGGCAGACGTAGCGCAGCAGCAGCATCTTCAGCAACAAAAGCTCGATGCCATCGGTTCCCTTGCTTGCGGAATCTCGCACGAATTTAATAATTTGCTACAAACAATTCGCGGCTACACACAGTTTGCCATCAAAACGCTTCCACCAGACTCGCAAGCCCACAAGGATTTAACTAACGTTCTCGGTGCCGCAGACCGCGCGATGGTGCTTACTCAACAGCTACTCGACTTTAGTCGTGTGGAAGAAGTGAATGCGCAGTGTTCTCCAATCGACCAAGTAGTACAAGAGCTTGTCGACATGCTTGAGCCGCTCCTGCCCAGAGATATTGATCTCCAGATCAAACTGGATGCGAATTCAATATGGGCTATGATCGATTCGCAACATATGCAGCAAGCGTTGTTGAATCTGTGCCTCAACGCACGCGATGCGATGCCAGAAGGTGGTGTGATCTTAATCGAAAGTAAGACCGGCGTACTCACCGATTCGTGCTTACTAACAAAACCAGACTACTATCAATCGAGCGAATACGTTTGCGTATCGGTCACCGATACCGGAACAGGCATTCCCGAGGATGTCCAGAAGCACATTTTTGAACCTTTCTATACGACCAAAGAAGTCGGCAAAGGAACCGGCTTGGGATTGGCAGTTACCTTTGGCGTGATCCAACAGGCGGGAGGACATATCGAATTGTCCAGCACGCTCGATCATGGCACCACCTTTGAAATTTACTTACCTACCTGTCTCGAAAGCTCCTTGGATCTGTCGTCCGCGACACGCCCCAATGACCAAGAGCTACTCGAAAACTATTAAAGAACGTTGGGGCAAGAACGATGGAGCAATCAGTACACCGCGTGTTAATCGTCGATGACGAACCACTTATACGCGAAGCCACCTCACGGGCAATGTCGGCCCAATCCTTTTGCTGTGAGACTGCCAACGATGGGCGTCAGGCGCTCAAAATGTATCAAAAACTTCGCCACGACCTGGTGGTCACCGACCTGCGCATGCCGAAATTTCACGGCCATTCGTTGATTCTGGAACTCCTGAAAGATAAGGAGCCGCCAAGTATCGTCGTCTTGACAGGCGTCGCAAACTCCCGATTGGTCAAAGATTTGTTCAATCGAGGCGTCCAGGATATTATCGAAAAGCCGGTCGACTTCAACGTATTTGCCGCAAAGATGCTCACACAAGTTCAACGCGGCAATTGGAATTCGTCGCTAGGGGAAGGCCAACAAATACAACGCAGTGGCAGTCAGGACCCTTTGGTTTACAAAATCGAAACCGCCTTAGAGCTCTTCGGCCTTTGCATTCCGCCTGCATTAGACCGAAAATTGTCGGCCCATTCTGACTTGCTTGCCGACCCGTCCGCCAGCTTGCTTCAGTTTTTAGAACGATTGTTGTTGAAGCAGAACAAAGGGGACGATCGCCGCAAACAATCTCGCATCCCCGTCCTTTCGTCCGCTATTGCGATACCGGTGAATAAGGATTTTATCCCCCAAGGTGATGCCTGCGGTGTCACCTTTAACGATCTCTCAGAAAGTGGGGGTTGCCTCTTTCACACCCGTTCCTTTTCTACAGAGTATATCGCGCTCCGTTGGCGCAGCCTTATCTCTCCCAAAGTCTATCTAAAGGCCGTCTTGCAGATCAGCCGCTGTAAGCCGATGGGCCCATTCTACGAAATCGCAGGGCAGTTTGTCATGCACGATTGATCTTTGGTATATTGCGTCATGCCTAGTAATGACCAACGACTGTCTGCTCGTTTACGAGCACTCGAAATCGACCCATCGCTGCCCGACATGGAGGAGACGCTCAACGAGGCGCTGGCGAGTCTTAACAACCGCATCGTCGGACGAGCCGCCGCAGTAGTTGGGCAGCACAAGTTGGAAAATTTTACCGATGACCTGTGCACCACTTACGAGCGATTTCTTGAGAGCCCGCTCACCACCGACCGTGGTTGCGAGGCAAAAATTCCACTCTGCGAGGCGCTTCGCCAGATTGAATATGACGACGCCGATTTTTTTCTAGAGGGTATCCATTATCGGCAACATGAGCCCGGCTACGGCGGCGAGACTGACACAGCAGCCGAGTTGCGCGCCATCTGCGGTTTTGCCTTGACCCAACTCAACGACTCGCGCGCAATGAGCGAGTTGGTCGATCTGCTCGGCGACCCCGAAAAGACGGCCCGAGCAGGTGCTGCCCGCGCGATCGCCCATGCGCGTGGTCAGGCGAGCGAATTACTGCTGCGTTTGAAAATCGATTTGGGCGACTCCGAGCCAGAAGTTCTCGGCGAATGCTTTGCCGGTCTGCTACGGATCGATCCCGACGGCGGTATCGAGCGGATCGCCAAATTTTTGATGCACGCCAACGAAGACGTCTGTTGCGAGGCGGCGCTCGCCTTGGGCGAATCTCGCACAGAAGCCGCCTTTGCACCGCTACGCCAGCAAGCCGACCGCCGCCACGGCCGCGATTTCGAAAATGCCTTGCTCACCTCAATTGGTTTGCTGGGAGTCCCCCAGTCGGTCGACTATTTGCTGCAAGTCGTCACCGGCCCAGACCTCGGCGCAGCCATCGCCGCCATCCGCGCCCTACGCCATTGCCGCGACCCGCGTTCATTCGCTCAGCGATTACTAAAAGTGGTAGCCCAAACGAAGAACCGCCAGATTGATCAGGTCTGCGTGGAGGAGTTTCCGGAGTTTTTAAGAACTGAATGACTCTGCGCGGTAATACTGAACCGCTAATGAACGCGCCGATCTGTTAATTGCCCCGGCGGAGAGCAAAGGCAAGCTGGCCTGGTTTTCGGCAGAAGACCCCAAGAACGGACCGTGGGTCGAGCAAGTGGTCGACCCGAATACGAGCTTCGTCTACACATTCAAGGTCGCCGATATCAACAACGATGGCCTGTTAGGTTTGGTCGCTGCCGAGATGGAACAATCGCCACTACGACGAATCAGCGTCTATTACAATCAGGGTGGCGCTCTCAAGTGGAAGAAACAAGTTGTAGGCCGATCGGGCTCGCACAACCCTCGAGTCGCCGACTTTATCAACGACGCCGAGCCGAGCATTTTTGTGTTGGTGCCGATGGGGCTCAGCGAGGCGTGGATGGCAAAGCATGTTTATCGAAAGAATGTCTCGCACGGGTGACTATTCGGCAGGCTGATCCTTTGCCGGAGCAACCAGTCGCAGCGCAAGTAGCATAGGCACAAATCCGACAGCCATGAGTATCCACCACGACCAAGGAGTCATCATCAGATTTCCGAGGTCGAAGAAAGGGCTGTCGGCGATGAAAGCTTTGGCTTGTTCGTTGTTGGCGTGTTCGCCGACGGCTAAACCGCCCAGTGCAATTTCGTGAGCAACTGCCATGCCCCCCATCGCCGCCTTCCATGCCAGGGCCAACCCGCCGAAAGCGAGCCACCCGGCTGCCATTCCGCCGAGCGACCACCAGCCAATTGCTCCACCCCCCAACGCCAATGCCCCGACGGCCAGACCTCCGCAGGAAACAAGCCCGAAACTCAGTGCCCCGACCGAGACACCGCCCACGGCAATGCTGCCCGATGCGAAGAGGACTCCAAACGCTTTATCACCGACGGCAATCCAGCCAACGGCGGCCCGGCGTTGCTTGCGTCCGATCGCACTCGCTCCCTCGAACTGAACCGAAATCAATGGCAAACCGAGCAGTCGCGTCTTCGACTCGTAGCGGCGCGGATACTGAAAGGTGCGTAAAGCAGCCGGGAGCTTTGCGGCAGTTTTTTCCGGATCACCATCCACCGTGCCGTCTTCGCGGCGAATTTGAGCCATACGGCGATTGCTCCAAATCACCAGAGAGAAAATTGCTGCGAGGTAACCCAAAAGTCCCGTGATGAATCCAATTGCAAACCCTGTCGGATGGCTCACGATGAAATCTCTGCCAAAAATTAACGATAGCGTAAGACCGAGGGTCATTGTTATGATCAGCCCCATCATCCAGAAGAACAACCTCTTGATGAAGGATCGTTCGCGATCAGAACGAGCCGACTTCATGCCCATCGAATAGCCGAACCAGGCGCCAAGCAGTCCGGCCAACGGTCCGAGAATCGCGCCCAAAGAGCCAGTCCAACCTGCTGCGTTCATTGCGTTTACCCCTTTCGCTGAAGCGACAGTCGCGGTAGCCGCTTTGGCGGTACTCGTTAGGATGGGCAAAGCACTTAGGACGCCAACCGTAAACGCTCGACCAGGCGCACTTTGTCGCAGGCCACGTTTGACGACTGTTGCCACTTCGTCACGTAGCATTTTTCGGCCGCGCGCCAGCCGCTGCTTGACGTTGTCTGTGGAAAGTTCAAGTAGCTCGGCCACGCGTGCGACCGAGTGATCCTCTCGATAGAACAACACCATTGGTTCGCGATACTGCGCGGGCAACGTCGACAAGGTCCGATTGAGCAAATCGATCTCTTCACGAGCGATCGAGGCACTTGCCGGATCTTCGATGCCAGCATCGGTTACCTCGGTTTGATCAATGGCGTCGGCGCCGCTCAGGACATTGCGTTGATTGCGTCGCACATGGTTGTTGGCGGGTTGCGGGTGATACCGCAGAGCCATTGCCGCAACTTGCTCGGCTCGCGAAGTGTGGCCATCGATTGCCACGCAGAAACAAACGCCTCCTGGGCCAGTTCCTCGCTGGCAGTCAGATTGCCTGTCGCCGCGTAGGCGACCGAGCAAACGAGCGTCTGGTATTTCTTCACAATCTCGGCAAAGGCCTGCTGATCGCCCGTTCGACTTTGATCTACCAGCAATTGATCAGTCGCTTGCATGATGTTCTCGATCGTTGGAGTGACTTGGCATGTGGTTCTACAAGCAAGTGGTAGATTGCAGGTGACAGGTGACAGGAAATATCAGATTTTCATGCCCTTTCTCCGCCACCACCATGTCGCCAGCACCGGCACCGCCACCGAAGCACACACGGCCATCGGCAGCCAACCGTAGTCTGCTGCCTGTTGCCCGAGTACCGAGTACGTGGCGGCGATCAGAAAATTGCTGACCAGTACCGTGGGCAGAAATTGTCGCCAGGGTATTTGCAGGGCGCCGACGAGCAGGGCACAGGCTTCGGCCAGTATTGGCAAGGGCCGCGTGAGGATCAGCATCCAGACGCCGTGGTCGCGGCAGGCGGTTTCTAATTCGGCCAGTTGCGTTGTTGAGGAGTAGCGTTCGGCTAGCGGGCGGCCCCAGGCTTTGGCGAGCGCGAAGGCGATCACCGCGCCGACGGTCATGCCAATCGTCGAGACGGTTGTGCCTAGCACGACACCGAGTTGGCTGCCGGCGAGTGTGCTGATCGGCCCCGATGGCACCGGCAGAAAGACGTCGCTCGCCAGAATGGCGGTCACTGCGGTGGCGAGGACCCAACGCGAGGGCGGGTCGGCTTGCCATCGCTCGGCCACCGACAGAAACGATTCGCCCCAAACGACTAGGAACATCAGCGGAAGAATCAGCACGACCGTTATCAGCAGCAGCGGCTTGAGCCAAGGGTTGCCTGATGTGGGGTGCGGTGTGGGCATTGGTTTTGACTTGTCTCAGGGCCAATCTAGGCTTTGGGAGAGAGGTTAGAGGCCAGAGGTTAGAAGCTAGAGAAATCTAGGTCTGCGACCCCCTGGCCTCTAATCTCTAACCTCCAACCTCTTTTTTCTGGATACAACACATGGATTTCTCGACCGCCCGCAGCGAGCGTATCACCGCCATTGCCAGCACACTTGTAGCGATAGCTATTTTAGCAGGTGGAGTGACCGCCTACCAATCACACCATGCGCCGGTCGATGACGTGGTGCAGTTGGAGTCGGATTTACGATTTCAGCTTGAAGTCGCCTTTCGCCACGACCCCAACGAGCGTGCCCGCCGGTTGGTTAAGCTCGAAGAAGTTTCGCAGGCTTGGCAGCAATCGGCGCGAACCATTGCCGTTCGCGAGCAATTGGCGAGTTGGCTGCTAGAGGCGACGATCCGCTCGATGCCTGGTGCGATCGAGAAGTTGCCGACAGTTCCTTCGTTTGATGAAACACCAACGGCAACGACACAACTGTCCGACACGCCCGACGTACTCGTCGAGTCGCCTGTCGAAGCGGATATTCTTGAGCCTTTGGAGGTGTTGCCGACGCCTGCTCCGTTTGTTTCGACAGAATCTTCCCAAACGATCGCGGAATCCACTTCGACGCTGGTCGAGACGCTGCCAGCCCTCGCAACGGCCCAGGTTGTTGAGACGCCGATACAAATCAACCTAACCGAACTTGCTGCCCGCATCGCCGGCTATCACGCCGGTTTGGACGAGGTCGAGCGAGCGCTGCTCACTCTCGACGCCGAAGACACTTTGACGTTGGCTGCACAGATTCGTCAGTTGGACGAAATGACACGCGACTATCGATTTGTTCTGCTGTATTACGAATCGCTGACCGAGAAGGAACGGCGAGCGATCAACTTGCCTCGTTCGATGGCAGACACGCTCGCCGAAATCGAGCGACACATTGATCGCACTCAAGAGGCCCTGTCGGGAGACTTTTTGGGAGAGTTCGACTCGGGCAACCAAGATCAGATTGCTGACCTACGGCAACAGCTTGCCGGTGTCACGAGTCGGCTTGACTGGTAGACAGCTCAGGGCAGCGACCAGATGATCAGCCCCGTGTTCGGATCTTGACGGCCTTCCAACAACAGCGGCCAGTAACGCTCGAATGCCGTCGGCGGACGCTCGAGATTGGTAAACGGTTTTTGCGCAGGTAGTCGGCTGACGCCGGGATAGAATTTCTGCGATCCTTGACGGGGAATTCTTGCAGCTGATACCGACGACCTTCGAGCGTTGGGCGTGAAATTGGTCGTTTGGCCCGAACGGTTGAGATGAAACCGCATCGCAGGCGACAGATGGACATTCCGGCCCATTGTTCCGAGTCGATAAGCGGCAGCAGGGCTCAGTCCCGCCCGACGTCGTACCTTGGGCGGAGCATTCGGACGCACGGCTGCTGGTCCAGGTTTATCAATCGGCTTCTTTTCTACTTGTTTCTTTTCCGCAGGCACCTTTGCCGGCACTGCTTTTGGAATGACAAACCGTGCTGGCAATTCATGCAGCGGAGCCTTTTTTATCACCACAGGTTCTTTGACCTCGGGAGCTTCTTCTTTTTGCTCTTTTTCTACGGCTTCTGCTTGGTCGGCTGCCGCGTCGTTATCGTCAGCCGCTTGTTGGTCAGCCCAAGTCGTCGGACTCCAACTGGCGCAAGCTAGTGTGCAGCACACGATTGTCAGTAAACGCACGATTGTCAGTAAACGAAAGGGGCTCATCGCCAATCCCTCCAACTGCGTGGTAAGATCGTCAAGCAGGCAATGCTCGGCTATTGCTATCATAGTTGCAGCACGCCTCTCGAAGCAAGGAAGATTTGTTTTGCCCCATTTTTCGAGAAACCAAGCTTCGAGTACAATAGAGCCTATGCCACACTGCCGCCGCTATCATCGGGTTTTACTGCTGCTTGTCTTCGTGCTTGGACAGTTGTCGTCTGCGCTAGCAATCGAGCGTTTGTTGGTCGATATCGACGGGCGCACGCAAAAGCTAGCAGGCAACGTCGTGATCGAAGACTCCGCAGGCAGCATGTTGCTGGAAACCGACGAGGGAGCACTTTGGCCGATTATGGCCGACTCGATTCTCGATCGGTCGAGCGACGCCGAACCGATGGTACCGCTCGACAAAAAGCAACTGACGGAGCGCCTGCTGAAAGAACTGGGACCAAATTTTCAGTCACACGAATCGAAGCACTACGTCGTCGTCTTCAACACGACACGCAAGTACGCCATCTGGTGTAGCTCGCTTTTGGAACGATTGCAAAAAGGCTTTTTGGCTTTCTGGAAAAAACGGGGGTGCAAAATCCATCCACCAAAGTCTCCATTAGCGGTGTTAATCTTCAACAACAAAGCGTCGTACCTCAAACACGCGAGAGCCGAATTGGGAGCGGGCGCCGGCAACGCGATTGGCTACTACAGCTTTCAGACGAATCGGATTGTGATGTACGATCTTACGGGCTCGCAAGCGTTTCGGCGCGAAAACACCAAGCGAGGCAGCCTGAAAGACATCTCGGCGTTGTTGCAAACGCGCGAAGCCGAGCCGCTCGTAGCAACGATCATCCACGAAGCTTCGCATCAAATTGCATTTAACTGCGGCCTGCAAACACGCTATGTCGACAATCCTGTCTGGCTGAGCGAAGGCATGGCGGTCTACTTCGAGACGCCCAACTTGTCGAGCAATCGGCTCTGGAGCGGCACCGACAAAGTAAATTACTCGCGCTGGGATCGGTTTCGCGCAAATGTACGAAACGGCAAAGCAGCCAACCTGAAAACGCTGATCGCCGACGACGACCGGCTCCGTCATCCTCGAACTGCCGTCGACGGCTACGCCGAGGCCTGGGCATGGAATTACTTTTTGATCAAGTGGCACTCCAAAGAGTACGCCAAGTATCTCAAAACGCTCGCCGCCAAGCCGCTGCTAACGAAAGACAACTCCGCCACGCGCCTCTCTGACTTCCAAGAACATTTTGGCAACGATTTTAAAAAACTCGAAGCCGAATTCTTCCGCCGCATGTCGAAGATCAAGTAATTAGCTGTTGGCAGTTAGGCTTTGGGAAATAACCGCGATGTTACACATCGCCGGAGCAGCAACCCACATCCCTCGCTCAACCCACCTCCCCCCCCCCGTTGGGGTTTTGCAACCCTGAACAAAACGTTTTTTTCGTGGCAAAACCTCCTGGCTTTTGCACGGCACGATTCTCGAATCTCCCTTCCCACAAGGCATTTGCCGGTTTCGTCCAGTGCAAACGTGCCGAGGTTTTGCCAAGTTGGACGTTGCTCATTTGGCA
>JAVJHY011484530.1:0-13381 GCA_035593235.1 Phascolosoma agassizii | reverse complement strand
AACAATATACGCAGGGGGGTCAACTTTATATTGCTGTTTTTCCGATCAAAGGGGTCATTTTTATGTTGCTGTTGACAAATACTCGCTGTTTGCCCAGACGCCGCATCCTCTCGACATGCTCTATGAATCCCAGGCGAAGAATTTCACTGTGCAACGGGATGATTCGTTCCGCTGCTGCTGTCTTTAACTTCTTGTCGGGAGAGTCACTGTTGATAGAGATCACCCAGATATCATTGATGCATTGCACGTCTTTCAGATGCAGCTGTGACAGTTCGTTCAGCCTTGCACCACTAAAATTTGCCAGTAAAGGAATCCAGTACTGAAACGGGTGTTTGAATTTAAGTTCTACAAACAGGGGTTGACTGAAAATTAACTTCAATTGCTCATCGGTGTACGCGCTTCTCTCCTGATCAGGACGATTGTTACGTTTCACTGTAAGACCTTCAGCAAAGTTGACTGTTATGTAACCGTTCTTAACTGACCAACGAAGCAGGCCGGAAATTCTGCTCAGGAATTTGTTGACGTTGCTGATGGACATCGGCTTGCAATCGTGTAGCTGCAATATTTCATCGATTGATTTCCCCCGATACCTAGGTGACTTGTTCATATTTGCAGGGAGCTTCATCAGTACTGTTTTGTACCGTCGCAGGATTGGATAGGACAGTTCATCGCAACGAAGATCGCCAATCAGACGAATTAGCAATGTGTAAATTGCTGCGTTCTCAGCTTCAGTTTTTGGAAGCCAGTTTCCGGCTCTGACATTCTCAACTGAATATGCTTCAACTAGTTCTGACAATCTGGGTGAGTTATTGCCTACGTTTGAATCGACTGAGGGTAATGACATCGCCGGTACTGGCACAGCCCTCTGTTGTTGAGAGTTGCAAACATTGCAGATGTCCGACGGGTATTGGGAACCTTGCGTAGATCTAGATTGCATCTTGCGAACATCATCAAAGTACGCTTTGGCATTTACCGTCAGCCGCATCACCTCCAACTCCGCCGCTCTCTTGCTCATCCCTGCCAGACTTTTCCGCATCTCGGTCTTGCCCAGAACTTGTTGCAGATCTGACGGTATGCGGATTCTCCAGTGAGGCACTCCGTACTTGGTGACTGTGTAGCGAAGCTTACTCATCCGCACTGACACCTTTGCAGGCCCCGCGCATATCCGGGCAACTTTACGATCCCTGTCGCGATGCGACGGAATTCTTGAATCTTCTGCCCGATATCTGCGCAGGACTGCCCGACAACAGCGTGGCAACGTGTGATGGAACTGCGGAGGACTACGACGGAACAGCGAAGATGTGCGAGGGAGATTGCCGACCCGACGGCACGTCGGGGAGGCTTGGTTGCTACTGCGAATGTGGACCCTGAGTGGACCCAAATTCTATTTGGAGACTGCAAAATAGTGAGTCTAATCAATATTTTACAGAGATATTGGTGGAGGCGGGGGGAATTGAATTGTGTAGTGCCGAATGTGCACAGTAAGTCTCTATGTGGATCGTCCATGATGTTATTTTATATCGTTTGGGCGACTGTGTACCCAAGTGTGTGCTCACGTTCAGCAACAGCATGGCGTCCCCGTCGTGCCTCCGGGTCCGCAACCTCCTGCAGCTCCCGTCGCAAAGCGACGCACGTTGCTACTGCTTCGATGTCCATCGCGATAAAACTGCGTTGACCAGCTGTACCAGCACCCTTTCCTGAAACACCACACGTCGTTGCACTCCGTGGAACGTAAGCTTTTGACAGAGTATCCAGAATGACCAATGTTGCTGCCGAGGTAAGTAACGAGATGAATCACTTGGAAAACGGTGGGGAGGCGGCCCGATGATAGAAGAGTCCAAAGGTCACAATTGATGTTCGCAGGAAAAACGGCGATGTCCATTAAGGATAACCATTAAACCCGGAGGTGTGAAGGGATAGAGAGGGACTGGAGAATGGACGAATGTGGCGAGAGGTGGTTGATATAGAACAGTCAGTCAGTGTTCGATCTAATTTGAATTTGTATTTCCCCATAGAGTCATTTTAGTTTAGTCCATCATCTCGGGTTCAAGCGTAAGTCATGTAGGTTGCTCTGTCCTCAATCCGGCCTTTAGTTAGTATTGAACTTGAAGGAACGGGTACTTTCCGACCTTGAGTTCGATTGATCTACCAACTACAGTACCTAGTCAAACCCCTGAGCTCTCTATTCTTGTCCGTAACACTTTGCATATCAATTTTTCTATAACATAACACTGCGGATATTTTTGCATGTTTGTATCGTGTTTAAAATTTATAATAGGCGAGTGAAATTGTGATCTTGGAGTCGAGGTTAAATCACGGATATTTATCTCCCATTATACGGTTAATCCGAACCCAACGAGTTTTAATTACATGTTCCGATAAGTTAAGCTCGTTTGCAATTTCACTTTGGGTCTTTCCCTGGATGCGTTTTCTTAATATGTCTCTATCAACATCGGGAAGTATCTCAATGATTTGTTTGATTAGTTCCGACGCATCAAATTCGAGCTCTGGGCTACTCTGATCGTGTGTTTCTCTGTCGATGTCGTCTAAATCAACGTACTGTAGTCGACTGCTTGATTTGCGTGTGAGGTCACGCATTATCGATATTGCCTTATGTCTAACATAGCGTAGTACATCGTCTTCGTTTGAAAAATCTATGTTTGGATCTCTTCGTCTATAGAGCGATATAAATGTATCTTGAACGATATCTTCGTCAAGCTCTCCGTAGCGACGCGAAAGCGACCTTATTTCATTGATAATTTTCTTAACGAAATTTTCATCATCAAGCATGTTTTCCAAGCTCGAGCGAATATCTCCACGACTAGAGAGATACTCTAAAAGATTAACGCCATCCTGGTTGTTAGGTACCACTGCTTGATCAAGCAATACACCGTTGTAATTCATTTTCGTCAAATCGGCGCCTGCAATATTCACATCAGTCAATGTAGCATCCCGAATATTGCATCCTTTCAGATTGACTGACTTTAGTGATGATTTACTAAAATTTGCGTTACTAATGTGAGAGTCACTTAAATCGGCTCCGTCCCACTCAGAAAAACTCAATTCACTCGAGTTTAGAATAATGCGAGCAGCCTTAGCATTGTATAAAACTGTATGGTTGAGTACCGATTCACTAAGATCTGCTCCAGCAAGATCAGCATTTCGCGCAACCAATCCGTGAAGGTCAAGCTGGTTTAATATTGCATCTTGAAATTGAATGCCATCTGGTAGTATTACTTTCTCAGAACCTTCTGTTCTTTCCCAAATCGGACCTTTGCGTATGGCGATAAGGACCAACAGTGCGTTTTCCGAGATATATTTTTGATATGGTGAAGTTATTACTGATTCGAGCCTACTAGTGACATCAAAAATCGAACTGGGCTCCATATTTAGTAAATCGACAGTAAATCCGACTTCCTCGGGAATTAGCCTACGTTCCGAGATCAACTCATAATTACTTTCAATAATCGCAGATCGAACGGATCGTGCATAGAAAAATTCTCGATACGATTTATGCGCAAACCCATAATTCCCACTGTCATCTCGTGTTAAAAACGTCGATGTGCGTATGTCACTGTCAATTTCTACGAGCAATTTAGGATCGGTAATCTTTGATGCTACTCCTCCCTTTACAACGTCAGCCAAGATACTGTAGTGAATGTTATCCTCACCTCTGGCTGTCAGGAGAGATGCAAGTCCTTCTAAAAATTCGCACTTTTCATCTGCCGTTAAAATGTCCCGCCATTTGTCTCGATGTATCCAAGCGTCAGTGAATACTTGGTAAAGTGCTGCGGCTGAGATATTTTGCGTATCAATCTTCCCGATCGATTTGACGATCATTTCTAAAAGCATTGGCCTTTGACAGAGTTCTTCAAGATTATAAATACTTTTTATTTTCTGAATCGCTTCTGGTGCTTTGGATTTTTTTACTTTTTGAACATATTTTCGCACTTGTGTAAAATCAAATTCTCGCAAATAGGCAATCCGAAAACCTCGGCGGGAAATAAGGTCCCAGTACAATTCGCGCACGGATTCAGATCCGTAAGAATTGTTCTCGCCGTAAACCACCTCCTCTTCATCTGATCGGCTACGGAAATAATGAGTACGACAAGTAAGTACCACTTTAGCTTTACCTTCGACAATACGTGAGAGTTCTTGGAAATTTTTCGCTGTAATTTGGGGAGTAACCTTGGCAGACATTTCGTCAAACCCGTCTAGAATTATCAGAATTCGACCGGATCTAATCGCGTGTCGAAATAAATCGAAAGAAAGATCACCCATTTCGTTACTAGCGAAATGACTAAGAAAAAGACCTTCGAGTGTAAATTGCCGATCGGCGTTTCGCAGGTCGATGTGAATAGGTAATCTACAGTGATTTGGGTTTTCTCGATATCTCAGCGCAGCTTCATATGCGATTACTTTGCTGAGAAATGTTTTTCCAATCCCAACATCTCCTAAGACTGTTATTTGTTTTTCTTCTGGATCATTTATCCATGAAGAAATAAATTTTCGAGCCGGTCGGTTTTCTGAGGACAAAGTCTCTCCAATGAATGGCTCTATAAATAGATTTAATGAGTATCGAGGATCATTTTCGATTTCACGGATGATTTTGTTTGTGTATCCAGTCGAATCAAATAGTTGTGATTCCAACTCACTGGTCGTTACAAGTTGTAGACCATGTGAGTTAGCCAGACCTACGAACTCATTTTCCATCGGTTGCGCACATATGACCGTTCCAGTTATTTCAGGATACTCTCTCTTTATAGCACCAAGCTTTACTGCATAGGTATCAAGTTGATCAATTTCTGCATCAGCATTACAGACGAATACCACACGTTGAATCTCAATATCTGCAAGCCGACGTGAAAGTTTCAGATCGACATCATGATTACAAATCTTAATGTTTTGCTGAACATCGTAGTTTAAGAGCTTATATATTTCCGCGATACGATCTAGCGTGCTAGAAAAATGGAATTCTATCTCTAAGTCCCTTTTTTGCTTGGCTGTTAACGCTTCCGACCATGGAGACTTAAATTTGCGAATGTCATTCTGTGCATCGGCTATGGAAGGAAATGCAGAAAGAATAGTTGTCGATGGAACAGCACGGCCACCGAGAGCAGAAGATCGGTCGCGGGTTCTACGCAACACACCACAAATCGCTCCAGTGCGTCGATTTAGAGTCGGCGCTCCACTAAACCCTGGTACTACCTGTCCACTTTTCAGCTTAATAAGTGCAGGAGAATTGCTCGTTCCTTCGACGACACATGTTACTGGCTCACCGCTCGGGTAATCGCTTGAAAAACCAAAACTGTATAATTCATCATCAATTACGTATTCATCGGCAAGAATGGCAATCGGATGCATTGTCGAGGGAGCCTTTTTGCACTCAAGTAGCGCAATGTCTTCGGTGTCAAAATAATTGACGACAACCGCGATTAGAGGGCCTTCACGCCAGAGAATCTCAACTTCTTCTGCTTTGCCTTGAACTGAAGATACCACATGCGCGCATGTAACAATCATGTTAGGCGCTACCCAGAATCCAGTTCCTATAGAATCATTCGCCTTCACCTTTACAATCGTCGAGTGAAGTACTTCGATTAGTTTTTCGGTACTACCTGACATAATCTTATCTAGTCTACGGATGGATTCGTCCATTTTAGTGTGATTTTAAAATTTGCATCACCTGAGCCTTCGACCAATAGGCCCGTAAGTTTTCCTGATTTTGCAGCTAGCCTTACTCCAAACTCAACAGAAGCTTCTTGAGGTTTAACTGACACCAACACTTCGTGAATTCTATTTGCTATTCCTTTTACAGCATCCATTGCGCCGTCAATATTAAGGGCTTCCAACGTTACATCTTCCTCGCCACCCAAATGTACGACTTCGGCAAAGAGTTCAATATCATCACCTACTTTCAACGAAACTAATTCAAATTTATTTGTCATAAGTTAACTCCAATGTGTTACTCACTATTTCTAGTCTTGATGTGGACATTTGCTTCCGTTGATCTCATCTATAGTTAGACTGTTCGCGACCATTTCAAACACACTGTATTGCATCAAAACTAATGATCAAATCGTGCTTACATATTTTCTTCTCGAAAAAGAAATTCTAAGTGAAAATATTACTGATTGCTTCTACTTTCTTATTGGGAAATCGTTAGTACGAAAACGACTGCTATCTCACTACCAACACACACCTCTGTTGAATGAAACTATAAATATAAAGCCCTTACCCACCCATCATTTCGTATTTTTTCATCAATTAAATCATTAAGACATATTTAAAACAAAAATACTCCCCATAGCAATCTCATATGACTTATAAAGGGAAACAGACTCTAATTTCGGGTTGAGTAACGTGTGCTCACATTTCTAATTTCGAATATATGGACAGGACAATCATGAATTGACCAGCAATCACAATAAGTTTCTCTGCAAACGGATTCGCTCTAAATTTGAAAACTCTGTTAGTAATAATCACAAGAGACCGCATGAAAGAAGAAAACAATAAAATATATCGATGAATAATTTTCTTTTGCAAGCTCAGTTCGAAAGCGATTAGTCGATCTTCATGTTAGTTATTTTAAGGAATGATAACTTATGGCTCGGATTCGATCTTGTCCTCCCCAAGTGCGAAACACTTTAACCTGACCATGATTGTTAGGCGACAATTATCCTGACCGGCGCATTGACTCACTAAAACTGTTACCCAAACGAACGTGTTGCCTCATTAGAATGTTACCAAAATCTGAGGAGGCAAGAACATGGCAAAACTTATTAGTGACAGTACCCGTAGAGAGCTAATCGGTGTATTGGCACATCGTTATGAGAAGGGCACAAAATCGGAAAAATCCCGTATTCTTGACGAGTTTGTCAGGGTTACCGATTGCCATCGCAAACACGCTATTCGACTTCTTCGTAAGGAGTCTTCAGAGCGAGGATCCCAACGTAGGTCGGTACTTACTTCTCGTCAAATCTACGGCGAGGCAATTCAGCAAGCCTTGGTGGTTCTGTGGGAGGCGTCAGACAGAATATGCGGCAAACGGCTCAAGGCTGCCATCCCTCAACTTGTTGAAGCATTGGAGAGGCATGGTCACCTAGCACTTGATCCAGCCGTCCGGGCTGGTGTCCTATCAGTCAGTGCCTCCACAATTGATCGATTATTAAAACCGAAGCGGGAACATTCCAGCACAGTTCGGCGGCGAAAGAAGAAACCTACCAAGCCAGCAGGCAAAGTATCTATCAAGACATTCACAGAGTGGGATGATAGCCGACCTGGTGAACTGGAAATCGATATGGTTGCACATTGCGGTGGGAACATGTCCGGCTCATTCATCCATAGTTTGGTTGCCACTGATGTCTGTTCCGGTTGGGTCGAGGCCGTACCTCTACTTGTTCGCGAGCAGTCAGTAATAGTGGAAGGCCTAAGGGTGATCGGCGACAAGTTTCCTATACCTATTCTGGGATTCAACTCGGACAACGATAGCGCATTCATTAACGACACGCTCATTAACTACTGCTCAGATAGTGGTATTGCGTTTACGCGTTCGCGGGCGTACAAAAAAAATGACCAAGCTTGGATCGAACAGAAAAATGGTTCTGTAATTCGACGCTTGATGGGATATGAGCGTTACAGTGGCATCGTCGCAGGGCAAGCAATGGCACAACTATATGCTGCCTCTCGACTGTACGTCAATTTCTTTCAACCGTCGTTTAAGCTTCGAGACAAAACTCGGAATGGCGCTCGTGTAAAGAAAACGTACGATGCACCGAGTACACCATTTTCGAAATTGATGGCCCACTGTGATTTGGATTGTGAATCGAAGACTGAAATGAACAATATCTCTCAACGGCTAGATCCATTAGATTTACTACAACGGATACGAGCCTCACAAAGTGCATTGGCTTCTCTCGGTGCCACTGGATCAGAGAAAATAATAGATCAAGAAAATTCAGAGCAATTTCTTGCCAGCTTTGCTGAACTTTGGCGTCAGGGTGAGGTACGTCCAACTCACTCACCGAAGCCAAAACCTGTTCGTCACTGGCGGACAAGGCCTGATCCATTCGAAGGTGTTTGGACTGAAATATTGGAATGGTTACACAAAGAACCAGAGACTGATGCACGTGACATCCTGACCAAGCTGCAGTCAAAACATCCCGACCAGTATTCTGATGGTCAACTAAGAACACTACAGCGTCGGTTGAAGCAGTGGAGGAAGGTCCTAGCAAGAGACTTTGTCTTTCTTGACTCACCTCTTCCTTCGAATGCAACACCTGTTGAACCTATCAACATTCGTAAAACTTCGGTAACATCCTGAGATGAGGCAACACGAACCGGACAAGATAGTTGACGTCAAACACCATGATATACTGAATTGTCATTTTGCTACTAAAAACTTACCACTCCTTTAATAGTTGTGATGAAGTATAATGCCGTGTTCGTTGTCAATTTGGGTTTGTACAATAATCCAACGTTGGCATTTAATGTAGTAATGATGGTTGCTTGGATTATTGTCAATAAGCTAGTGAGTCAGTTCCAAAGCTTGTCGAACTGGCGAGATGATAGCCTCGTGTACAACATCGTCACCTGAACATTGCGATGCCCCAAGTAGTCGGCAATGACGCGGATGTCTGTTCCCTTGTTGGCGAGGTAATATCCTGTGGAGTGGCGAAGGTGATGGGGAGTGACGTGATGTTTGATGCCAGCCCTTTGAGCACAAACGTCGACGAGGCGATTAATTGTTCCCCTTGTCATTTTCCCTTTGCGTTCGGAGATAAAGAGCCACGGTAAATTCGTTTGCCTGACGCGTAGGTACTTCCTCATTGCTCGAAGTTCATCACCTTCGATGGGATGCATCGTCGACAACGATCTCTTGAGTCTCCTGACGAAGATTTTCCCAGTGTACAAGTCGATATCGTCAAGACGAAGATTGCATGCTTCCGAGACACGTAGACCATGTCGCCAGATGGTGAGTAGCAGTAATGTGTCCCTCAATCCATTTCTACATTTCTTGGCTGATGCGATGAGTGACTTCATCTCGTTTTCTGTCAGGAAATTCTTTTTGCTGCGTTCATAACTGTCTGTAGTGTCCACTTGGGTGTCGTTCCGCTGTGTCGGCACGGGGCAGGTAGGTACAGCTACTGTTGGTTCAAGTTGTCGTGTGTTGTCAAACATGATGTGTCTTTGTATGCGGATTGAATTTCCATTGTAAATGGCTTGAACTGTCGAAGACACTCACATTGCCTAGATGAGCTACCTGTAGTCACAACGAGGAATGCTAGATGTACGTCGAAGATCTAGCCGTTTACAGTCAATAATTAAGGCAACAAGTCTCGCATAGATGCCTATTCCGGTTCGAAGATCACTTACCTCAGAGCAACAACAATTTAAGGCGATGATCGAGGAGTTTCCTGAGATCGCGAAATTCTGGGATTGGGATACGAGGGACTATGACAGGCAGGGATTGATGAAAGCGATGATGTCCAGGTTGTCAGGAGGAGAGGTAATAATGTCGAGCTTTTTCGTTGCTTTGTGGAGGCAAGACTACCAAGCACTATTCGATATCGTTGGAGCAGGGAAGTATCTTGATCAACGCAATCGAAATATTATCGCTGACTGGTTGAGGGAGCCGTTCTTTCCGTGAACGTACGAATTAACGCTGATGAAGATTTGTTGCTGATTGTCGTGTGTGGAGAGTGCTCGCTAAAGTTTGTGGGCAATCGAGGCAAGCGGAGTGGCGTGTACGAGATGCCAGAGTTAAACGCGATTGCTGGATTGAGGATGAGGAATCGAGTGTTGCTGTTCTGCGATGATGACGGACGATTCGAGTCAGGGTTCCCGTGGGGAGACGAGCCGGTTGAATATCAGGGAAGAGTCTATGATGCTGATGACGTGGCGATTATCTTTGGAGGTGAGTGAGGCGAGATGCTGCAGCAACAGCTTGAAATAATATTATGGACTTTCAGCTATAGATAAAATTTACGAAAGTTACAACACTAATTCAGAGATAGTTGGGCATATTAGTAGTTGATGACGTGGCGATAGTCTTCGGAAATGCTGCAAAACCCTGATTGAGAGATCAGGGTGATGGAGAGACGAGTTAGTGGAACAGCGGCGAACGTCGGCCGATGCATAGTTTCCAGTATTCAGCGTTGATGCGTGGGTTGTACACAGCTGTAGCATGAAGTTCTTTGATAACATCAGCAGGTTTGTTCACGTCCTGCAACCAGCCGCTGAAGAACGGATATCGTTCAGGAAAAGAGCTTTTCGGCAAACGAACCTTGACAAAGCCTGAAAGAAGACGGCCCGGGTGGTCTCCGACGAAATAATTCGGACGAGAGCGGATGACAACTTCTGTGTAATCGTCTGGCCAGGGTGGAACTTCATCAGCTGAGAGGCGAGCTTCGGCTGCAGCTCTGGCGGCCATAGCGAGATCTTCTGCAGAGTATTTGCGTTTAGGCATAGTCAAAATCCTCATGTTGGAAATGTTCTTCTGGAGACAACAACGCCCCGACAGAGTCAGGGCGATGCGTAGAAGCAGCAAGGCACGAAGGTCATCACTCCCCTGTAAAGCAGCTTCAATGTCAGTCATGCACCGAAGTGACATGAAAGTGTTGGCACTAGCTCTAGCACAAGCAGCAACCAACTGTGAACGCAAAGCCACAACGCGATCGTTCACATGGAACAAGTACTATAGAACCTGTTCATTGCATACGGTAGGAACTTAGAAAGAGTTACCGTATGTAAGACTACTACTTTGACAATGTCAGCTAGGTTCAACGAGTTGCAAATAAGTTGCTATGAAAATCGGAATGAGCAAATGGATATGCTGGAGATGATGGCAACCCTGCACATTGTCCATTGAGTATAAGCTTGAGCTGTCTACAAGACTCAGCTTGAAATAATTTTAGTGTTTTTCAGCTATAGATCACAAATTCACTAATTTCCACACTAATTCAAGCTGTCTACCACGTATCAATCTGTGACCTCAGTCATCTTTCTGCTCATTCTCGGTGAACTCTACAGACATCGTTGAAGTATTCACTCTATTAAAGACAACTGTGTTTCTGCACTTGCTACCAAGTATCAAACCGTGAACGACTTAGCAAACTGTTGAGTACATTGTCAACCCGACCAAATACAATCAATAAGAGGACGATACATATATGAGAGTGCATTGAACGTAGGTTCTTACGATATAAGTGGAACAGCAGCAATCATCTGTACGCTGCTCCTCTGCTCACTAGCACTCACATATAACCACAACAATCTCACTATGAAATCACAACGTATTGACGATACTTCGTCAACTCCTGAGAAATCTGCAGCTGAAGCTCCGTCTACCAGTCCACACCTGTCTGCTCCTTCCGAAACTCCTCTGAACTCCGATGACCAAGGCGGCTCTATACGGGAAGTTGAGCAATCGTCATTCGTCTCTGTACTAAAGCCACTCGTCTCAAAGACTCCAGAAGAACTCGCTAAGGAGAAGCAACTTCGAGAGCAGCAGCGACAGGAATTTCAACCCGAACAAGAAAAGCAACAAGCTGAGTCAGACCAGCGCCACAAAGAATGGCTCGAACAGGAAAAGTCAACGAACAATCGAGGCTCCTACAAACCTCGCACCAAGCCAAACAAGACTCGTTCCGACAAGGGCAATACTCGAGGCTCGTACTCGAAACGCAAGAACAAGACAGCTTTACGTGGTGACAGCGTCCACTACAAAGTGCTGGTCAAAGAAGACGATGGAAAAGTCACTATTCTCATCGATGACATGAACGAGTACGATGAATGTCGCCCTCTTCCTGTTCCCTCTGGCAACGATCGCAAATATCCGCAAGACATCGACAGCATCCAAGACAACAGTAGCGTCTACTGCGTTCTACCGCTCCTAGACGACATCGAAGGTCTCGAACTAGACGATGACAAGACAAGTGACTACGGGTACTGTCGTCTCCGTCTCAAGAAGAAACACGGCGACTTCACGATAGGCTGTCTCTACTGGGGTCTCAGCGGGACATATAACGATGTTGATTACGCGGACGCACAGATCTCTCTCGTGTTCTTGTACGGCGACGATGCTGAAGAAACTTTCGGCAGAGCTGAGTACGTCCCAAACGATCTCTCAAAGCTCACATCGCAACCAAGCGAAGTCCGCTCCCGGCTTCTACTGCCGAAATCAGAATTTCTGTTCACTCCGTCATCTACAGAAACACCTGAAAAAAGCGAACATCTTGACGCGATCCTGAGTCTCGACTTTGAGTACCCTGAAGGTCACGTTACTCGTTGGGGTGCTATGGCAAAGTACATGGGACACTTCAACCCCGCCGGTACTTGGCTCATTCCGCTGACTCAGTACAACATCAAGCAATTCCGAACGTTGTCCCACGACATGTTTAGTGGCACGTTTTCGTATCTCCAAGCTGCAATCGAACGGAACGAAATTCCCGAGAATGGCTACTCATTGCTACTCGGGAACAACGGGCACTCAGCAATAATCTTGAATACTCATAAGCCTGACGTGACAAAGTACGACAAGGACATCCTCGGGCCTTGGAAAGGTCGAGCGATCTACGGCAGCGATTTCGCCAACCAGTTCATCTTCTGCAACGACTTGTCGAAGAAAATATCGGGAAAAACCGTCGTGCTTGTTGAAGGACAGAATGACGCACTGACGGCATGTGCCAGACTTCAAGAGCATCTCCCCGACATCGTCGTTGTAGCGCTAGCTGGTAAGACTATCGCAATGAACGCCGTCAACGAATTGTCGAAGTATATTGACTGGGAGTCGAACTCGTACATTGTGTACATGGACAACCTTGACTACAGCCAGAAGTGCAGCAATGTCATAATGAGTCAACTTAACATCGCCGAAGATTCTATCTGCAATGCTCAAGAGTTTCTTGTCATCAAAGACGAAGTTGACCCTGATGACTACTTCAGCACTGTCGCTGAACCAACTCTACCAGTGATCAAGCAGAAACTTCACTGCTCCTTGCAGCTCCGTGAAGATACGAATCTCGACATATTCAAGCTGTTCTCGGAGTACGAAGCGCTCACAAACGCATTCTTACGCATACAACCAAAAGCTCTCGAGGCAATTGGTATTCCTGTCGACCCCAAAGAACTTGACGATGACGGTGATTTACCCGCTGTCACAGACATCAACGGTTTCAACGTTGCATCCCCTCAGCGGAAAGCGTTGATAAGACAGTTTCATGAAGCCAGCTCAAAGTCAGTGTCAACGTTACGATTGTCAACGAAACACAAAGAGTCAAACCTCGAGCCTGTAGGGTACTTCAAAGGTAAGCAATGGGATGGACTCCTCCTCACCCTTACAGATTGGCGTCAATGCGCCACAATGGTAAATGCAAATCAACCA